>JAUCMU010000508.1:0-12294 GCA_032275025.1 Enteromius treurensis | reverse complement strand
TGTAGATACTCCCAAATAATATTTGTGCATATATATATATATATATATATATAAAATACTATTTATTTATTTTAGACCTTTTTCTATTTTTATTTAGTTATGTACTTTAGTTATGTACTATGTACTATGTTATCAACTAGAATGACACATGGAGCACTTGATTTTTTAGTTATTCAGTTATAACATTTGTTGAATATGGTGTTGAATACAATTAGTTAAAATAAATATAAATAATACATTTTAAAATTAAATTTTAAATAGGTTTTTGTCGTCTTGGAAATTTTATTTCATTGGCCCATTTATTAATCATCAATGTTGTTGTTTTCCAGTTTGTGTACGTCACTTTCAGTGCTGTGACATCAACACAACCGAGGGTCTGGGTCGAGCCTGGTGGCGTTTAAGGAAAACGTGTTATCAGATAGTGGAGCACAGCTGGTTTGAGACCTTCATCATCTTCATGATCCTCCTCAGCAGTGGAGCGCTGGTGAGCTTTCATCTGTCGTTTTTAGTTTACACTGAATTCTGAACTTTGAATACAGTGCAGTCGCAGTAGTAGAGTTTTTCACCCTACACTACAGGTGAACATTTAAACTTTTAGATATCACATCATTTCCCAGCTTCTAATTTATCACAATATATTAAGACAATTGTTTTGTATTAAACAAGTTCTAAAATGTTATGTTTAAGCGAATTAAGTATTATCTAATTAATATGCACTGATTTGTATACATTTCCAGATAATTAATATGAACACTGGATAAAGCCAGGTTTAATTTTTTTGTCTGATTTTGTTGACATGTTAGAGTTGAATGTTTTAGCTGAGGGGATTTTGGATATCTATTTTTATCACTCCATAAATCACAAAAACTGTCTATAACCAGAAAAAAACACATTTTCGCCATGCGTTTTAGAATAAAGTGTTGTATAAAATGAACTGAATGAAATATCAATAAACCCCTCTGTAAATACGTTCAGAATATAGAAGGAAATTAAACTCTAAAATTTGGTGTATGTGAGTTCTACTGAAGGAGAGAAAAAACTTTTTAAAGATATAAATTGTAATAGAAATCTATGAATACGAATAGATAAAGTGCAATAAAATAAACATTCAAAAGTTTGGAATTTTAATAAAGAGTAAGAATAAAGATTCATCATTTACTCATACTAACAGTGGTCCAAACCTGAATTATAATTTACTAAAACTAAAACCAAACTAAAGAAAGAAAGAAACATTACCTGAAATAAGCAAAAATATAAATAATAGTGTAAAAAAAGTTTTATGTATGTGTATGTGTCTGCTGTGTATATATACATATATGTATATTTATAAATACAAACACATGCATGTATATATCTAAAAACAAAATTATGTATAAATAAAATGAAAAAGAACTTGAGCAGTGCATGACAAAGCAATGTTTTTGCCTGTAGTGTCTCAGTAAAGACATCGCACTCAAGTCTCAGCTTGCTTCACTGACCTTATGACAGCTTTGACTTCAAACCAAGCACAGAAGCTGTCTCTATCGGTGTGTGTTTGGCAGGAAGTGGCAGCTCACTTCTTGCTAGCTGGCCTGTGGCGGCCGATGGCCTGCTGACTGGTCAACTCCTCGGACCGGCGTCTCTTTGAGAGAGCTGTCAGACGCCAGCAAACACGCAGATGTCAGATGACACTAATCTACATCAACACGTGCCACGGGCTGTTAGTCGTGTTGTGAAATAATCACAGTCTTACTCATCCTTTCAAACAGTCATTCTTAGTACTCAATTAACACTAATATTGATGTCTTGCCAGCGATTTTTGTGCTTTTTCGGGTTTATCAAGTCAGAAGACTGAAAATAAGACCAGAAAGTGCTTTTTGATCTGTCTTAAATAGATACATGCGTGTGTGTGGATTTATACGTACAGTAAATAATAATAAACATATTTTACATAAACAAAAACCTTTATTATGATAAATTGTTTGACTCCACTAATATTTAGTAAAACTTTATAAAGAGTAACTGTCATAATTATTAATGCGTCATTGAAAAATTATTATATAATTGTATCATAAGTACTTTCATATTTATTTGTGAATTAGCTTTATCTTTTGGGCCATAATTGTTTCTTTCTTTCTTTTAATAAATTTGTGTCAGTAAAGTCATTTCTATTGTTACAAAAGATTTCTATATCAAATAAATGCTTCTCCTTTTCTGAATTTTCTGTTTATCTGTGAATACTGAAAAATAAGAGGTATCCATAAAAATATTGTGCAGCTGCAGCACAACTGTTTTCAATGTTTGATAATAATCAGAAATGTCTCTTGAGTCATAAATCAGTATATTAGAATGATTTCTGATGGATTATATGACACTGAAGACTGAAGTTATGATGCTGAAAATTAATAGGGAAAAAATCCATTGGAACAGAAATTCACACACAAAACAGTTTTGAATTTCAAATTTTTCTGTATTTTTGATCAAATAAATGCACTCTTGTTAAGAAGAAGAGACTTGTTAGAGTAAGTGTGCATTTGTTAAAACTAAATTATATGAAATACTAATGTTAAGCATGTTTAGATTAAGTTATGTTTAGATACTCTTTATACCTTATAATTTTTATCGTAGTCTAACATAAAAATGGCGGCGAAGAGTGTCTCTAGGATAAAATATTACAAAGACAAATATTTGTTTTCTTTTATAATAACATACAGCGTTGCATGATGCACAATAAGATGGCTTTGTGTCGACTCGAAGCATTACCAGTCCTGTCTTTCTGAGTTTATGCATGACACAGAAAACAGTAAATGCCAGAGCGAAAAATATATTCCCGCCGCATAATATTATATAAGACTGTGCGTTTCCTTAAAGATCAGATTCCTGCGTGTGTGAGTCACAGAGAGGGGCTAATGTCAGAGCTCTGTCTTACGGCCGGGTGCCAGGTGTGCGCCGACCGGCTGGTATTTTAGTGGCATTTACCAGGAGCTCCAGCAGGCAGCTGTTCTTTCAGACATGCACTTGAATGATTACACGTGAAAACAGAAAGTAAGCAGAAAATCAGAAACAGCAGAGTCTGCAAAAAGCAGCGGCGGGTCCGGCAGACGCAGATGTTCGGCTGGACATCGGTGCATGTATGTGCGGTAGAGTAGAACCGCTCCGACGAACAGTCTGGATGCTTAATAACGAGGAAATAGATCATCCAACAATGAAAATTCATCATTTACTCATCACAGTGGTGGCCTAAACCAGGGCTATTATTATTAACTACCAAAACCATAAAAACAACAATTTGAGAGAAAATATTTACCTTTATCTAAAATATTTTAATTTAGCTACCAATGCCAATATTACTCATTTGCATTTAGCTTACCTAAATTAACTCAAATTGAAATCAAAATCAATGAAAACTGTAACTAGACTTATTGACAGTATTTCAATTACATTTATATATTCAATGATAATGTGCCAAAATAACACCAGAGTTATTATAGGTCACTGAAATTAAATAAAATATAAAAATCTATTTTTAAAAAACTAGTAAACATGGCAAAAAAAACTACATTACTAAAACTTTTTACTAGAATTCAAATGAAAGGGTTATTATAGTTAAACAAATTTATTAAAATTCTTAATTTTCATTTTTTAAATCAAATTTTTAGAAGTAGCTTAACTTGATGTACAAAATTAAAAATTAGTAAAAATTAGCAAAAATAAAAATTCTGCAGATTGTCCCAGTCTACATTCAGTAAGACGACAGTGACAGTTCTGTCCGTGTGTTCTAACACGCTGCTTCTTCTGCGTATCTCTGTTCAAAGGCATTTGAAGACATTTACATTGAGCAAAGAAAAGTGGTCAAAGTGGTGCTTGAATACGCAGACAAGATCTTCACCTACATCTTCATCTTGGAAATGATTCTGAAGTGGATCGCCTACGGTTTCAGGAAATACTTCACCAACTACTGGTGCTGGCTGGACTTTCTCATTGTGGACGTAAGTGCATCAATTTATTTCCCAGCGTCTGATTACAAAGTGAATAGCAACAGAAGTGCTTTATTGTGAAACATTTAAAATCTCAGGAAGATTGAACGAGCTCTGGGTTTACAGAGAGCAACTTTTCTATTGTATAATAATCAAATCGTCTGTGGCACTTCATCAGTAAAAGATGTTCATTTATGATTATTCTCATGTTGTTTTGATGTTGTTTGAGCTCCAGCGATACAGTGCTGTTTGTTTTGGCCTGATATTTCAGTATTTGTATTGGGTTGATTCTGATAAATTTCATAATCACACAGAAACAGCAACATGTACTGAATTTGACATGAAATGTAGATTTAGAAAACTGAAATAGTTATATAATAGTACAGAAATAGTATATAATATTGCATTAATGGGAAATAAATAGATTATAAGTATTCCACACCAATGTGCATACTGAACAGCATTTATGTTGACATTGATTAATAAATAATATACATATATATATATATATATGTGTGTGTGTGTGTGTGTGTGATAGGTTATTGTGTATTGTTTTTAAAGAGAAAAACAGACACAATAATCCGATTAGATAAATATGAAATTTAGTAATAAAAAAAACAATCCAAACATGGTAGATGTATGTGCATATGTGAATGGTATCATGCTAGCAGGCCATACTTCTGTTATTTTTCCTCATAAGTCTAGTTTTCTAAGCTTACACACAATATTTGTGGTAGAGCATTCATCTATTCATCATTTGACCGAAGAGCCAAAACAAGCACACTGCATCTATGTACAGATTTCTATTTGTATTTGTGAGAATAAAAGAGCTGTGAGTTCAGAACTACACTAAATTACAGTAAAGTTGTGATGTGAAAGGTGGCGTGTGTAATTATTTTTGATGTTGCTGATGCAGAAATTACCCACTTCACCTCCACCTCCACAGCAGTGTGAAGTCTCTTCAGTCCATATTTTGCAAATTATGGACTTTGTTGACACTTGATGAGATGATGTGGAAAATGTGTCTAAAATTCCTCTTTTAAGTACAGACGTGTGTTTAATTCCTGTAGCTCAAAAAATTGCAAAGTCATTGATTTCTAGGAAATGCTTGAAAAAAATGTATGTCTTTAAAAAGTGGATGTAGTTTGTTTTGGATAGAAGTGACTGATTCATGTAATAATGTATTTAATTTAAATTCCGGAAAGTTTGCTTCATTAAACCATGTGATTTACTTTATATAAATTAAACAAGGAGTCATCTGTAATGAACTAATACTATTTTAAGCACAAAATATTTAATTGTATTTTTTAAGCAATAGTTAAAGATACTTAGAAGATTTTTGTCCTATTGGAGTAATATGAAATTGATAAAACATTAATATTTAGAATACATTACATCACGTACTGTAATTTAAGTTTTAACTGCAATTTTAGTTTTTTTTTTATTAGTAATTTGTAGATTGTCTGGATCATGATCACAGTGATACCAATGTGATTGATATGAATGCTATAAAATTTGTGAGATTTCAAAATGTATACTTACAGTCATTTAGGTCAAGTCCTTTCAAAGCTGGTAAATTTTTTAAATTTTTTAAAACATTTAAAACATTTTTAAAATTCATTTTTCATGGCTTATTGTTTTTTAATTAAATTTGAAAGATTCTATGAGATTTTAACACTCAGTACTTTAATACTAAGTACTTTTAAAGCTGCCAAATGCACAATTTTTTTTTAATTTCTAAAGATTGACTGCATTGATAAAATCTAATTTGATTAATATGAGTAATACTATGAGATTTTAATGTTTATAATAAATATGATCAAGTACTTTTAAATGTATTAAATGCACATGAAATGCATTTAATTTATTTTTTTTATAATAATAAAAAAATATATATTTTAAATTATTATTTTTAAATAATCCCAAGATTAAAGTTGTTAAATTTCAAGAAAAAAGTTCAATTTAGAAAAAATAAAATGTTGAGAATAAACTCATTGAATTACAAAAAAATTCAAGAAAAATGTCAAAATAAAATGTTGAGAATATACTAAGTAATTGACTTTAGAGAACAGCTCTTTTTTTCTTAAACATTTAATGACTTTAATCTCAAAATATTTGTATTTTTTTGTTATTGTTTTTTATTTTATTGTTTGTGAAATTTCAAGAAAAAAGTTAAATTAAGAAAACAACACAAAAACATTTTATTTAAACTTTTTTAAACTAAAATTAAAAATTTTACGACAATGGTTTACTTTTTTTTTTACTATTGTATTATTTGTATTTATTCAAGAAAAAAGTCCAAATAAAATGTTGAGAATAAACTCATTCAATTAATTTGTTGAATTTAGCAAACAACACTCAAAATTATTTTTCTCAAAATTTTACGACTTTTTCCTCAATATTTTATATAAAAAAAATTTCCTTTAAATTTAGTGACTTTAATTTTTAGATGATTTAATTTTTTTACTGTTGTTTGTCCCTAATTCTCTTCCGTAAAAAGACAGATTGGAAAATGAATACAAAACTCCCAGTTGAACAGTATGCATGCTATGAGGCTAACGGCAAAACTCCTGGAAACTTAACAAGCTATAATTCGCTCCATGCAGGTGTCAGTGATTGGTCTGGTGGCACGTGTGGTCAATATTGATCAGATTGGCTCCATGCGGGTTCTGCGGACGCTCCGGGCTCTGCGGCCCCTCCGAGCCGTCTCTCGCTTTGCTGGGATGAGGGTAAGAGCCGCTCTGAGCGGGGCCCCGCACTAAAGGCACCGTCTGAGTAGACTCAATAGACAGCTGCTCTCTAAACCCCCTTCAGTCCTTCACAGGTCACAGACCACCAGTGACATCTAAAAGCACATTTCTCCTTAACAGGTCTCCAGAAGCGGGATGATTAGGGGTTGTTTTTCCTCCTAGCACCGCAGTTTTCCTCCTCAGCGCGTCTGATGTTATTGCTGTCCTAATGCTGCCTTTCTATCTTCTCTTTCTCCTCGGCTTTCTGTCACTCATAGGTGTCTCTCGTAAGCCTGGTAGCAAACACGCTGGGCTACTCGGACTTTGCTGCCATCAAATCTCTCAGAACGCTCAGAGCCCTCAGACCGCTGAGAGCGCTGTCCCGGTTTGAAGGCATGAGGGTAAGACACTCGTCTCTCTGTCATTCACTGACCGCTTCACTCGCTTCTTCTGCACACAAACTGGAAGCCTTTGTGTTTTTTAAGGAAGTTTGCGGAGGAGAGAAAAATCAGCACGCATCTTCTCTGCTTAAACCGGCCTAAGGTGGTTCTATGGTCGTAGGCTCTTAAACATTTCCCCATTTTTGGTTCCCCAATGAACCTTTCAGTAAAAAAAAATTAAAAGAACATTGAAGCCTTTTTCTGTTTTTGCAGTTATGCCAAAGAAGAAGCATTTTTGGTTCCCCAAAGAACCTTTCAGTGAAATATTCTTAAAAGAAAAAGCCTTTGTCCTCTGTAAAGTGCTTCTTGTTTAATGGAAAGGCTCCACACTCCACAAGGTGCTATAAAAGGTTCTTCGCAGTGATGCCATAGAAGGAACATTTTTGGTTTCACAAAGAAGTATTCAGTCAGGGGTTCTTAAAAGAACCTTTTTATAATCTGACGAAAAAGCCTTTCGCCACAAAAAAGCTTTTGTGAAACAGAAAGGTTCTTCAGATGTTTTTTATGGATCCATTTGACCTTTTTTGGTTCCCCACAGAACCTTTCAGTGAAAAGGTCTTTAAAGAGGGTCTTTTTTTAATGAAAATGTTCCACACCCTTAGAAATAAAGGAATTTTGCATCGATGCCATAGAAGAACCATTTTGGTTCCACAAAGAACCATTCAGTCAAGGGTTTTTTTTAAAGAACCATCTCGTTCTTACCTTTTTTATATAGTTTACCGCAAAGAAGCTTTTGTGAAACAGAAAGGTTCTTCAGCTGTTGAAGCTTCTTTATGGAACCATTTAAACCATCTTGGTTCCCAAAAGAACCATTTAGTGAAATTTCTTAAAAGAAGAACATTTTAAGCCTTAAGAGTATAAAGTTAAATGGAAAGGTTCCATATTCTTATAAATCAAGGTGTTTTTTTTTTTTTTACAGCAATGCTATAGTACTGTAGAACCATTTTGGTTTCACAAAGAACCCTTCAGTTAAAGGTTCTTTGAAGAACATTTTATAGTCCTTTAATAATCTGAAGAACCTTCTTTGGCCACAAAGCTTTTGTGAAACTGAACGGTTCTTCAGATGCTAATAGTCCTTATGGAACCATTCAGACAAAAAGGTTCTTCTATGGCATCGTTTTTATTATTATTATAATTAAAATTGAAGAAGCATTTTTGGTTCCCCAACAAAACAAAACAGTTAAAAGTTCTTGAAAGAAAAAGAACATTTTAAACCTTTTTCTACAATGAAGTTGTTTTGCTGAATGGAAAGGTTCTTCATGGAACCAATGGAACTCAATAGAGAACCTCTATTTTAATTTGTGATTCAATAAAGAGTCTTCCAATTTCTTGCAAGGTTCCTTAGATGATTGAAATATTCTTCACAAGAAAATATGTTAAGAATGTTTTAATAATTGATTTAATAATCAATTTTTTGTTCTGTTAAGGTTCTATTGATGTTAAAGGTTCCTCGTGGAACCCGTAGCATGTGAAGAACCTTTATCTTCTTAAAATTTGTATTTATTTATTTAGTTCAGAATTTTGTGTTATAACATATTCAAGACAATCACATTTTTTAAATCACATAATGCTGTCAAACTATTAAACTATTAATCACGATTAATAAAATATTTTTTTTGTTGACAAATATATATGTGTGTAATGTTCATATTTATTTTGTATATAAATACACACATACGGTTAATTTGTAAAAAAAAAATGTACAGGCATTTACATGTATATATTTATATTAATTCATTTTATATTATATATAAAAATCTATTTTTTTCTGAAATATAAACAGGCATGTGTTTGTATTTATATATACAGTTTAAATAAAATCACAGTTTGGGGGGAAAACATGTTTAATTGTTATTTAAATAATAAAGCAATGCAACAAAAATTACAGAGGTCCTTTTAAAAAAGCTTAATTTGACATGAATCACTATAATGTATTTATTTGTTAAGTGTGAAATGTGAGCTGTTTTTCTGTGATTTCTTCTCTGAATCAATCGTCTGTAACTCCGAGCTCTGTGAGTGTTTAGCGCTTGTTTTAATAGCTGCTCCCATCTCTCTCTTATTCTCCTGCACTTCTGTTTAATCAAGTTTGATCCGTTTAATCTTCATGCAGTCTGATTCTGAAAGGTGACGTCTGGAGGCTTTACAGGAGAAACCAGAAAGACTTGCAGTATTAGACTCTAAAACTATGGGATTATTCCCTCATAAGCAAGACATTAATGCAGTGACATTTTGAGTGGATTCTAATAAAATAATGAATAAATCCTATAACTAAATATACATTTATTATAATTAAGTTATTATTATAATACAATGACAATTGCATGAGTGGTGATTTTAAAATGTATTGAATAAAACAATAAAATTTAAAACTAAAAATGATTTAAATACAGTAGATACAAAAATTGAGTAATACAGTGACATCATGAGTAGATTTACTTTATAATATAATATTTTAGAATATTAAATGTAATAAAATATAAGAATGAAATGTAAATATAAGTTTATTATGATTTAAATATTATGTAATATTTACTAGTGATGAAAAACGCTATTAATAACACCCAAAATAAAGTTTTTTGTTTTCGTAATATATTTGCGTATACTGTGTATATTTATTATGTATATATAAAATAAATACACACACATGCAGGATATATCTTAAAAATATTTGCACGTCTACATTAATATATATATATATATATATATATATATATATATATTTAAATTATTATTATTATTTTTTATTAAATATATACATGCATATTTTTATTAATATCTAAATAAAAAATATATACAGCATACACACATATATTCATGTAAATAAAGACGTGATTTATTGTTTGAAAGTTCTAATTTGTATTAATGGATCATGTTAAAAATAGTGAATTAAATATACTTACATGATAGTTGAAACAGCTATAGTCTCATAAAATGATGTTAACATTAAAATCCGAAGCAAACGGAGAAGCAGGAATTCTGAGCAGTATTTTCAATGTTATGTTCCAGTGTTATCTTTCTCTTCATGACTTTCTGTCAGTATTACAGAGTCTGTGTAAATAAAGATGAAGCTGCTTTCTGTCGGCTGGAAACACCATCAGTATTCACTCACAAACTCAGTGTTATCTTCATCTCTTCCTCCTCATCCTCACATATCAATGAACTTACTTATACAGTGATATTTTTGTGATTTAAAATTAAAGGCAAAACACTCAGGTCAAAATAAAACATTAGACTTATGCATATTAGTATGTTTTCTGATGGATTACATTAGGAATCGCAAATACAAAAACGTTTTCTGAAATAGTATGTGAGCCATTATTTAATTAAATCAGTTTTTTTATAGATAATTTCATTGTTTGTGTTCATTTTAGAGTTAGAGTTAGTTATTTTTTGTCTTTTATACTAAATATGTAAATATGTTTATAAATATATGTGTATATAAAATGTTCACTTTGGAAACTAGCTTAAAATGAAGTTAAGTTTTAAAAAAGTAAGTAAAAAAAAATATTATTTAAAAAAATTATAATTAATTTTATTGAATTATTTTTTTCCTATAAAGTTTATTTCATTTCAAGCAACAAAAACTCTTGTATGGTCTAAGTTTTAGATATATTATATATGCTGTATTAAATTTTATAAAATTAAATCTTCAAAAATAGATAAATAAAATAAAATAAAATAGCTATGATTAAAATAAAAATACTAAAATAAACTTAAAAAGTCTCTTTTGATGTTTTTCTTCACATTGGACTGAAACAACTACTTAATATTTAACAACTACTTTATATTTTATTGAATTAAAGAAAATAATAATAATAATAATAATAATGTTAATTATTTTTATGTTTTCTTCCTCTGAAATAACTAGTAAAAACAATAAATTAATAAAATTAACTTTAAACTCATTTAGATATTTAATTTTATTTATAGTCTTAAAACAACTATAAAAAAATAAATAATTAAAAATATATATTTAGGATGTTTCCTTTTTTAATTATTCTAAAACAACCATAACTAAAATAAACAGGTATTTCTGATGTTTTCTTAACACTAGTCTGTTTATGAAGTTTATGAAGAGCCTGTAGTGTCTTGCCTTAACCATTCAAGAAATGAAGGTTTATTTGAAATTAACTGGTGTTAATGTGATGTTGTTGTTTCTGTGATGCATCTGCGGTTCTGCTTCAGATTTGCTCGCTCAGTGAAAGCGAGGTATTCCCCGTCCGCCGGCCGTAAATCTGGCAAAATCAGATTAGACTTCACGGCGCTTTAGAGCAACAGCTCCGAGAAAGTGCTGCCCCACACACACACACACACCACTCAGCGCCTCACACACACTCGACACGTTTTATACAGATTTATTTCACACAGTTAAAAGATAGACGCAAAGCATGTATAATGATTTTATTTTAGGGTGAATCTTACGAAGCGTGTCAAAGAAGGTTTATTTCAGCCCATTTTGTATTTTAAATAAAAATTGTAAAAAAATATTTTAAATACATAAGTTGAAGCCTATTTTAAGACAATAAGGATTAAAAATATATATACCTATTCCTTCTCTATCAGCATAAATATATAATATATAGAAAAACAATGCATTAATAACATATACAAAATGTATTATGCCTATATTTATGATTATACAGTTTTAGCATTAAAAATTTTATTTTTATAATTTTTTTTAATCTATATTTTATACATTACAATTCAATAGAATAAATATATGTAATAAATTAAACCGATTGAATTAAATGATTATTTAAATTAAATTAAATAGATGCAATAAACTATGCCCTATTTTTGTTTTATTTATTTAGAAATCTGGAATATGTATGTATGACTTACAAATGTGAAACACATTTATGCTAAAACTGTCTAATCCAGATGGATGGAAATTAATTTATATTTTTCTATATATTTATTCTAAGCCTAAAAAGGTTATTGCAACTTTTTAAATTACAATTCTGACTTTTTAAAAATATTTTCCTGGATAGAAATTAGATTAAGCCAGGACTTTGCTAATTTAGGACATTTAAGAATTTTTAGAAACATGTCTTACCAAAATGCATTATCGGTGAGCATTTTTAGACCAAACAATGGCAATGATGTATTTTAAGATATCTCAGTGCAAGCTTTTTCCAGTTTAGACAGCTCTTAACATTTATTTTAATC
>JAUCMU010000507.1:0-12314 GCA_032275025.1 Enteromius treurensis | reverse complement strand
CCCGACTCGAGGCCCCGTGGAGATTCGGAACGATGGTGCAGGTTCGTCCCGCGGCGGATGAGATGTCTCTCGCTGCATCAGAGAAGGGGCTTTTGTCAGCTTCTGCTGAAGATGAAACTGAGCAGCCCCCCACCGTGGCAGCCCCCCACCCCCCACTCCTTGTCTATGGCGGAGTTGGTGGCCATGCTCTTCCAGGCAGCCAAGAGCATCGGGCTGGACGATTGGTTTCTGTGCTCTGGGCGTGGCTGCCAGCCTCGCCCGACCCCAGTGTCTTTGTTCCCGGAGGTTCATGAGGAGCTTACCAAATCATGGAAGGCACTGTATACATCTAGGGTGCGGTTAAGCTCCAACCTCCTCACTACCCTTGATGGCGGAGAATCCAGGAGGTACACAGAGATATACTCCCAGGGGGAGCACTCGGTTGTGGTGCCCTTGTGCCCACAAAATGTCTCCCATACAAAGCTTGTAAGCTGTCATCAGCTCTCGCCCAGCAGTTCTCGGCAGTACAGAGGCAGATGGAGGCCATCAAACACATCTTGCCGTGGCGCGATTCCAAGCTCCCGAGCGATGGGACTCCAACATTTGCGCCCCCAGTCTCGGAGGAGGGCAGAGTGCTGTCTCTTCTGCTGCTGCCGCTGGCCCATGGGCCTCTGTCCTGCGTGCAGAGATTGCTTTCCTGCTGGCGAAGGATGCAATTGAGCTGGTCCCTCCAGCTGAGATGAATTTAGAATTCTGCCCCTATTTGGCCCACCCGAACCTGGTTCTTGGGACTCGGTAGACCTCGCTGGCCTTACCCAAGCTGTTGTTGACACTACCACTCAGGCTAGAGCCCCCTCTACGAAGCAGGCCTACACCCTGAAGTGGGGTCTGTTTGCTGGCTGGTGTTCCTCTCGCCGAGAGGACCCTCATATATGTTCAGTCGGTGTGGTGCTTTCCTTCCTTCAGGAAAAGTTGGAACGGAGGTCAGGCTGCTCCGAGGTGTGAGAAGGTTGAATCCAACCAGATCGCACCTAATCCCTTCTTGGGACCTCTCCATCATCCTAGCTGAAATCCCTCCAAGCCACTCGATGCAGTCAGGCTTAGGTTTTTATCTTTAAAGACTTCGCTCTGGCTCGCGCTGGCTTCGATGAATAGGATGGGGGCCCTGCAGGCATTTTCGGTCAGCAATTCATGCCTTGACTTTGGTCCAGCTTACTCTCACATTTTCCTGAGACCCAGACCTGGTTATGTGCTTAATGTTCCCACCACGCATTTTCGGGATCAGGTGGTGAACTTGCAAGCGCTGCCTTTGAAGGAGGCAGACCCGACCCTTGAATTGTTGTGTCCCATATGCGCCTTGCGCCTTAATGTGGATCAACCCAGAGTTTTAGGAACTCTGAGCAGCTCCTTGTCTGCTTTGGAGGTCAGCAGAAGGGGATTGCTGTCTTCAAACAAAGGTTGGCTTATTGAATGGTGGATGCCATCACCCTAGCATACCAAGGCCAGGGTGAGTCGTGCCCCTGGGGGTGAGAGCCCATTCCACTCGGAGTGTGGCCTCCGCTTTGGCGTTGGCGCGGCGGCTCTCTAACAAGCATCTGCAGAGCTGCAGGTTGGGCGACACCCAACATCTTCACCAGATTTTATAATATTTGCATCGATCCCATGGCCTCCAATGTTTTGGGTAACATCAGATAATTTCGGGAAGCCAGGGTGGGTGTCGGCTTGCTGCGCCATTCCTTCAGGATCCAGAGACATGCTGTCCCTCCTGCCTGTCAGCATTTTGGCCTCCTAAGTGACACAGTCCGGGTTGTGGCGTTTTCCATAGGGACAACATGATGTCAGTCAATGACGTAACATCATAGTGACTGACTGAAAGGGCACGTCTCAGTTACGTATGTAACTCTCGTTCCCTGAGGGAGGTAATGGAGGCATTCTCCTGCCGCAAGGGCGGACTGCGCTTGGGGAGTCCATTGCGATTGGCTCCTCAGCAGAAACCTTATGGTGGTTAGCACACCGCCATCTTATATACCCGTATGTACAGGGGAGTGGCTTGGTATGCAAAAAATCAGAGTCGACTGCTCTCCCAGGCGGGACCCCATGACATCAGTCAATGACGTAACGTCTCCGTTCCCTCCCTCAGGGAATGAGGGATACATTCATAACAGAGACATTATTATGTTTAAAACAATCACTGCTTATATATATATATTGTAATGTTCAAAATGTATTACTACTTTTAAAAGATATAAAACTACTTTATAGTTGATGATTTAATTTTCAAATCATATAAGTTTTTCTTTTTTTTTTTGAGCCACTAAACCACTATTGTAAGTTTACTGTTTACTTTACCTTAAAACATTAAGACCCGAAGAATTAATATGAATTTAATAATACAAATGAATACATTCCTACCTGAATGTAGAAAGTTCTTGAGGTAGTAACCAGTTCAAAAAGATTGTCCCTCATCATTGAGTCACTAAGAGCACAAATAAGTATTAGACACAAAGGAATAATGGGCAAAATCCTAAACTGTTGAAACAGCACAGCAGCACAGATGCATGATAGGAATGCTGTTATTGTTTATTGCTGTTTGTTTGTGCACTATTATGAAAGGTCTGCCCAAATCCCAAACAGCAGAACTTTTAAACATTGTGTCCAAACTGTCACATGTTAACATTACGATGAACTTGGCGGCCTGGAGTAAATAATTTTTTTTACAAATGTCATGTTTGCCTGACCTATCCTGACAGGAAAACATACATCACCATGATGTCTGTTCAGAGTGTGCGTTTTCATCCAGAAGATCCCATTTTTAAAAGGTTAGAGATTGCTAACGTCACTAATGTTTCCTTAGAACTTTTTTGGTGGACGATATATGATTTATTATGTAGAATGCTTCTAAATCTGCTCTTTTGAAATGTTTAGCAGTTGTTTCTACTCAAATAAGTTGTTTAAAGTTGAGCACAGTGCGCTCCAGATGATTTCCCAGATGTAATAACAATCTGTGCCGAATGACTTGTTTAATACAATCACAGTTTCAAATGCATGTATTAAAAGTTACAAAAAAATTTAAGTAGGATTATGGATAAAAATGTTTAGAAAATACATAGATGGATGAATTTTCATTGTTGTGATTTTAAAACTGCAGTCGGTAACTTTTTTTGATCCAAAATCAATATTTGAGCTAGCACATAACCAGCTAGGGTTAAAATAATTTCTTGATATGAAGTTTGAATAATTAACAATTAGAGATTAGGCTGTACATAAATTGAAATCTATACTCTAATACACATTCATAGTCATGAAATGCTGATGTTGTTAACATTAATAATTTGAGAACAAATTATAACAATAATTATCTGCATGGTCGAGCTAATCGATCTTTAGATTTAATCACCATTGCTTGCGCAATTTATGGTAATGCTTTTTCCTCAGTTGGTCAGAACAAAGCATGGCATACTTGTTACTTCAGATGACAATACCCAGTGAAAATTCCAAGACGTAGGCTAAAATCTGTGATTAA
Organism: Enteromius treurensis; assembly: GCA_032275025.1. Classification (NCBI taxonomy): domain Eukaryota; kingdom Metazoa; phylum Chordata; class Actinopteri; order Cypriniformes; family Cyprinidae; genus Enteromius; species Enteromius treurensis. The sequence goes on along the minus strand of JAUCMU010000507.1, from coordinate 8,812 downwards.
ATGCAGCATTCATTCCAGTGTGGTGACTGACAGCCACACATTTACAGCAAAACATTAGATTCATTTACGCTGGAGCCGCACCGGAGTACAACCCCACACATGGAATATAATTTCCGCAAGTGACTGCAATTGCAGCTTTTCAAACATAGATGGCAACAAAGAGGCAAAACCTATAGACCGAAGCATTAATGTAAAATACTTTCCCACTTTATAGTGAATCTATAAGTAAACAGTTGAAACAGCAATTGAGTATTCGTCTACACAGTTTGTCTCTAGTTCGGGCAAGACGTTCTTTTTTGTGGAAGGGGTGTGTCAGAAACGTATTTTGGAATTTTCATTAAAAAAAATTTAAAATAAATAAATACAATTAAGACAAAATAAGAAAATACAAGACAAGACAAGACAAAGAAACAAGACAAACCAAAAAAATAAACAAAACACTAAACTAAAAAAAAAGCTAAACAAAAAAACCAAAAAACAAAATGAAGCACTACCAACCTTTGTTTACACTCCTGCACCTTGTTCACTTCTTTCAGAAGAATAACTCGTAACGGCTCTCTCTCCTAAAAACAAAGTTACATTCAGTAACATTAAAAATTGTCTTTATTTCATGTGAATGACTGAATAAGCACTGAGCAAACATTCCAGCCATGCAGAGTGTGTGCAATGAGGAAATGCAGGCCCGAGCAGGGTGCTGAGCCGAGCGCAGGCCTGTGATTATCAGCCCTGAAATAGCCTTTATTGACATCTACTGTATGATTTAGCCTCTGACCAAGCCTCCTTCCTATGCCTGCCCTCCTCTCACACACACACACAGACAGATTGCAGTTGCTTCCTGTGCTCTTGCTAAAGCTGTAACAAGTTCTTGTCAACTTAGACATCACAGCTGTCTTTTGCTATGGCATTTACAAATAGTGTACTTTAGAACCACAGATTGTAGTCCATTAGCTTGTAATTAGATTGACAGAAATCTGAATCTAGTCAATATTTGGTTCATACAATCATTTTTGTATGATTTGTGACAGTTTCACAATTAAATTGAATTGTATTCTGGATATAAAATCAAATACTCACAGTCAGGTTTGTAAGACTGCAAGATTTATATGACTAGCTTCTATTAAGAACTGCATTCAATTTTTACTGTCAGAGTAAAAAAATATCTTTTTTATAGTATCTGCTATTCTTAACTTCATGTGAATAAAAATAATTAAGCAACTAGAAATCCGTGGGAAATTATGTTTGTCAAAAATGTTCAACAGGAAGTTGTGTGTTTGAACAGTGGAACAACTTTCCATTGTTCTGCCCCCTCAGCCAAAACAATTTATAACCATTGACCATGATTTTAAACCACTACAGCCGAAAAGTGAGTCAGTGATGGTTTCTTTATCAGACAAGATAGTCTCTTTATTTTAGGGGAAACATGTCATATGCTAAAAATTGTCCTTCCACCAATACCCCCCTCAGTCTTGACACTGTTAACCTGTTGTCAAATTCAACCCTGGATAATCAAACTGTTAATTTACCTTAATTATACCTGCAGGGTTAGTGATTCAGACGGTTAAGCTCTCATAATGTGATTCGGAGCAAGGCTTCATATCTTAGGGCTACCTTTTTAAAAATTACAAGTTCCATTGATCTAGAGCTTGGCAATTTAATTATAGCATTCAAAAGCAGCTTTCCTAAGAATTAAAGACAGCAATTAAAACAAATCAAATAAAATTGAATATTTGGTTCAGCTTTATATTCTGTATTTGCATCAAAAAAATTAATAACTTGAGTGCAAATAAGTGTGCAGTTTTAAATTATTCATTTAAATATTACACAGCAGTTCATGACACTTAATATAAAGTGATTATGAATCACAAATGACATTTGTAAACTGTAAAATATATTTAAGAGCATGTGCAAATAAAAAGTCCCCAGGGGTTAATAGAGAGGGTGAAGACGCGTTTAATTTGTGATATTTGTGCACTGATAAGGGACCGCACAATCTAAGAAAACATATATCATATCACATAAAGAGTTTATAGATAGAAAATACAAAATAATTTTCGATTCATCAAAATATCCAACATTAGCAGCTATTACAGCTCTGCATAATCTGGGCATCCGAGCTGTCAGTTTATTCAAACATTGACTTGATCTGTTGAAGCTATTAAGGTGTGCTGACCCAAAAACCTGGGTCAAGTGTAAACCAGTAACCAGTCACCACAGCTGGCAAAGGGGCATGTCTGACTTTGATATGTACAGTATATATTGCCATTATTATGTAACTATCTTTAACGATAATGTCAAGTTACTTTAATGTATTTGCACCGAAAGATTATAAGGATTTATGCTGATATCGTTCAAAACCACACGCCAGGGGTGTTTCCAAACTTTTAGAGGCCAGTGTACATGTATATGCAAAAACAAATATATTTTTTTCATTGTGCATTACGATTAAATCTCAATTAAACTATAGTTGGCTTATTTTGCTCCTAAATGTTTCAGCTCCTTGGTAAAAAGTATACATCAAGCCCTGCAGATATTTTTAACACAACAGAATTATACTTGTTTCTTACGAATCCCCCTGAAATTCTTATGAAATTTAAGAGGAAGATGTGCTTCCAGTGTAGTCCAAAACATTCACCACTGACATAGACACGTTCTGACACAGTCAGCCTGTTGACACACGGCAAGAGGAATTCATGACACTGTGAACAATTCAAACAACCACCTGGGTATGCACACACACACACACACACACACACAAAGTCGTATAACCTACACTGGACACAAGCTTTCACTCCCACATGAGTCACTGGTCTAATTCTGGGGGCACATATGTAGATATACTTCATTGGTGAAATGTGATTGGACACAGGATCAGATGGAATGAACAATATACCGGCCGGACTTTCACTTATCAGATGGGAGCTTACAGACGGGCTCATAGACTCACAGGTGCAAAACACAATGAAAACAAAGAGCTGCACAGGTCAACGGGTTTGAGAAGAATTCAATGTCAACTGCAGTGTGCAGGACTAGAGAGATGCAGGAGGAGGAAGCAAGAGAGGGAGAGACTAACCATGTCTGATTTGAAGTAGCTGAGCGCATTGTCATCCAGCAAAAAGTATCTCCTTTTCCAGTTTTTCATCTAGAAAAAGACAGAAAAAGGTATCTGACCAAAAGAAAGCTGCCAGGTTTGAAAGCTACTTTAGGTGAGCTGTGCTTCACTAATGAAAACACACATTCAAACCAAAAATTATTCAGCCACCAGATATAATTTCACAATTTTTTTTTTTACTAGTGGGCGCAGGACACTGTAGTTCTTTTATGTAAGTGACAATAGCGAAATAAAGTGAACAGTAACATACTATACCCAAAACATTCTTTATACAGTGGACTAGCAGTAACATATATAAAGATTTTGAATAAATTTATTCAGATACTTTAGCCTGACCATATTTTGCTGAAGTGTTTTTCTTTAATTGCTAATGTGACCTTTTACACCACAGGTTGAACAAAATTAAGCATTGCTTGGTAATTGGTTGACCTAAACTGCTATTATCTAATTGTGTACTTAGATTAAACATCTGACAGCTATTCAACCCAATTCATTTGTGAGGCAGTATAACAGAAGGATGGCATTATGAATTTGGCATTATGAGCGAGATGGATTTGTTCTGACACAGTTTAAGCTCTTGTCATATTTTATTACCATTACATTAAACTGTGGCAATGTGAGAAATGCTGAAGGTGTCTGAAGAAGTTTTGGTTTGACTACATAAAAATTTGCTTATCATATTGATATATGACACTGCTTTAAGACCTATAAATTATCAACATCAATCAACATTTATCAAAAATGATACATCAGGCTTGCGTAAAATGTTTATCTGTCCATCACTGTCTAGCATAGCATTTTCTCCCCCACAATACGTATTTGTAAAATAAAAATAGTATTTGATTAAATAAAAAAAAAACCAATTATTATTTCAATTTTATTTTATTTATGTACGTTTTCTGCTATACTGTTATCTCACTGACTTACATTACATGCTATAAGAACGTCATCTTATTTCTTTGCCTAATAAATATCAGCATCTGCGTCAAATTGCATATTTTTGAATAAAAGTGAGGCGTTTACCCCCCTCCGCGAGTATGAACTCTATATTCTATATCATATTATATAAGCCCTAAAAGTCTGATGTATGAAATATGATACTCAACAAAAAATGCATATACAAACTTATTCTGCACTTTTTACTTACCAACGCTCCCTGTTTGACACAATATCCAGCTTTAATGACTGACTGGTCTTGGTTGCTCCGGCTCAGGTAAAACGGTAGCTGACCAGGAGGTTTCCTTACCCCGCTCTTGTCTGCACCATTCTGGCCTTCCCCCTTTTCCTGAGCCAGTGACATACAACAACGTTGATTATTTATTATTATGTCAGTATCATGATATACATCAGACTGATTAACACAAAACTGCTCAGTGTTTCTTACATGATTTTGCATTTTTAATATATGTTAATGTGCCATGAGGTTAAATGACCTGTGTGGTGGTGATGATGGGCACTCCTGCAATGATTTCGGTTTTGTAGGACACCTGTTTCGTGGCACCTGGTGCGTCCACACATGCTTCTGCTGCATTATGGGCCACCTGCTCACATGGCTTTGGCACCTGGAGAAGAAGTTAGAAGAGACAAGCAAGCATAACTAATTTGTATGCGACAGATGCTTTCTTTATATTTTATATAGTTATTTAATACAAAACAAAGTTTGACAAGGACAATCAATTACAAACCAAACCATTTCATTTGGGATCCTTAAATATTTTTGCCAAAAGAAACAGCATAAGGTTGGAAGAATGTTTTACACATACATCAATTTTTTTTTTTTAAAGAAACTAATATTTTAATTCATTACATTAAATACTTATATCCATCTAAGAATCTTGGGAAGGTAAAAAAAAAAGGAACAATAATTGATAAAAGTAGAGACTTCTTAAACATCTTACTGATGCTATTTACTTTTTCTAATTTTGAGGAATAAAACTATGTAGCAAAGTTTTTAATGCTTTCCATGTTGTTACCAAAAATATTGTATTCAAGACAAGACAAAACTAGACGTTGTCTTTTCCCCTCAAAATAAATGAATAATTCGCCCTTCTGGTTAAGCCGATGCAGTGATCAACCGCTTGCTAGTATGGGCTGACTGACACGACAGCTGATTCTGTAGGGATGGCAGTTCATCGTTTAGTGCCTTCAGGCCAAAAATACTTCCCTCATCAATACACCATCACTACACATGCTGCCTCTGACCCAAAACAAACTGCCAGTTCTAATCATGTTAGCATCCAGCAGGCAAACAAATCCTGCACTGCATGATAACACTGCCATTAACATTCAAACTTAGTTATTAGCAGCACCTACATTACGATTTGACATTGTCCATATTGAATATGATTCTGTATGCATCATAAATGACCTAATGTGTTTAAGCTGATTGAAGATGATTAAGCCAACCATTAAACTTTTAGACAGCTGGCATATGCCACTATGAATTGAAATTTTCAGCCAAAAAACGAAGAACAACGAGCATGTACTGCGCACCTCTTTTTCACAACAGAGGCTGTGAGGTAATCAATAGGGGTGTGAATCGATTTGATTTATGATCCAATGGTTGCTGAAATTCTTTGTTCAAACTAAAATCAATTCAATTTGATTTGATAGAAAAACTATTCTATTAATAATTTGATTTTATATATATATTTTTTTAGCATGCATACGATTATTTTAAAAACTTTGCAACATAAATGTTTTACCAAATATAAGGACAACGCTATTAGAGTTCATTCCACTATTTAATTTGAGCAGCATAAATAGCCAACCAGTTGAACTTAAGGCAGACGTAAAAGATTGAAAGTTATTATTTAGTTGCAGATTCCTTGCATGCATGACATAGACATCACCAGACTCTTGGTTTTATTCTTCGAAATGCGTTTCCCAGCCTTAAATGCAGCTAATTCCAACTATTTCTGCCTTTAGTCTTCTTTTTGGCTGATAAAATCCATGTTCAATCAGGTTTGAAACTGAGGATGGAATGCTATATAGGACTCTCTATTTCTTTGCCTTGACTGAACTGGCAGGATGCTTTGGTCATTGTCTAGATGCAATACAAAGTGCCTTCTGGTGAGTATTTTGGTGGCATTTTCTTGAACATTGGAAGCCAAGATGGTTTTGCACACTCCCAAATTCATTCTGCTACTGTCATCATACATTAAGTCATTATTAAAGTTGAGAGGGCCTGTTCTAGAGACAGTCATGCATGCCCAGTTTTAACAGATGAGGCTGTATGCTTTGGATCATTTGCAGTTCTCTTTTTCCCCACGCTTTAAATGTTAATCTTTGTCTCATCCGTTTATAAAACCTTTGTACTTTTTTTGCAAACTCTAAACTTTGTGTTTTTGGTAGTGGTCAGAGGTTTGCATCTGTGTAGCATTTGTAATTCTGTGTCCTCTGTAGACAGTAGATTATCAGAGCTTCACCCCAGCTTTCTGGAGGTCCTTGGTGATTTTACACACATACACACATTCAGAGCTAATTTTCACAGCTGATTTGTCTTAATTGCTCAATAGCCTTTGTTTTACTATAGGTCTAATTGACTTTTTTTTTTTTCTCTGAGCATCCAAACTGCTCACTTTTCTCTCCAAGTCAGCCTAGGGCAATTAATGCAATAGGTCACTGATCAACTAGAAAGACTTCTCCTGACATCAGATAGTGGGATGAAACTTAAAAAGTACTGATCTTCTGTGTTGAATCACCCAATAATAAAATGTGAAGTTCTGTTGTTTTGTCTCATACTCAACTTTTAATCATTTTTATTGATTTCCTGACTCCACAGAAAACGGAGCAAAAAAAGCCGATAAATTCATTTCAAAACTTTTATCTTGTTTTATTTTTTCTGTTGACTCATCTCAGATAATTATCTTAATCTATGGCCTGAGATGCTGAAATGGGCTTCAGCATACCCACGGTCTTACATTTTCTTACTCAGTTTTAGTAGAGAAAATTGTATTTATTGTAGACTAATTATGTATGAACTGTTCTCTATAAGGAATCTGATCCAGGGTCAGGACTTACTGTGATTTTGGTGGCGTTGTTGAGCGCACTGATCCACTCCACTAAATCCTGTTTATCATTCGCCTGCAAGTAAAACTTCCTCATTCCAGCGTTGATGACTGTGGGAGGACACCAAGTTTTAAATTTAAACAATTTTGAGATGATGATATAATCTGTTTTGTGGTATTATGAATTTGGCAACATGAATTGCATGTAGGTCAGTGTCTGCTTCTAGGCCTGCAGAAAATGGTGCATTCAGGTTTCTCTGAAGTAACGTTAAGTAAAAAATAAAATAAAACATATTTTAACCTATTTGCATTACAGGAACCTTAAAAACAAACAAATAAACAAACAAACAACACACAATTATTAAAACTATTAAAAAAAATCAACATCTATAATAGTATCTCAGTTATACTAAAATAACACATGCCAGCAAACCATAGCATACTTGAATAGTGAACTCTGATACGGTTCGCTGCTGACAAATGCAAATGTGCAAGTGAACCGCTAATAATGAGGAATGATTTAGTCAAATGTGGGTGTGGGTGTGTGTGTGTGTGTGTGTTTGCAGGCAGTTACTTTCGTGACAAGTGAGACTGACATACACAGAAAGATTGCACTTCTCATTCTAAATATGTTATCACTGTCAAATAACCGAAGCTAAACATGAAACATTATCTTCACAAGTCACAAAAAGCAACATCTTAACTCTGCTGAAATCTTTTCCTGTGCAAGTCTAAAAGTGAAAACTCTCACGTCCCTTTTGTGTGACTGGTTTTAGAGGCAGATACTATAGTTACTGTGTTCATGTGGTCAACTTAACACACGTGAAACTTCCTGTCAGTGTTTCCAATTAAATCAGTCCTGATATCAAGCTTCAATGATTTTGAACTTCAATGAACTATCAACTTAAAAGAACACACTTTTAGTGAACAGCTAACATCAAAGGATCAAATAGCATAGTGTTCACTGGGCCTGAATCACTTCTACTACTACTTTATTAAACACTTCAGAGTAGCAGACTCAAAGTGTGACTAATTTTATTAGTATCTGTATTATGTTGACAGTGGCCTCTCGTCTAACTCCACCAGGTAAAGTCCCAGAACCCCCAGTGTGTGGTTGTCTCTGGCTCTGATCTCAGAAACAATAGCCAAGGTCAGGGGTCATGGTCTAACATGCCCTACCTTCTGTGTACTGCGTCTTCTGAGTGACAGGTAGAAAGTAAATCGATTGCTTACCAAAGCAGAACTCTGCCTTTGGCCGCAATTTGGTGGCATCGCTAACCTTTAATTATAAAATAAACATATAAATAATATTGTACACATATACATATTTAAAGGTGGACTAAAACATTTTCCACTATATATATATATATATATATATATTAGGGGTGTAACGGTACACAAACATGACGGTTCGGTCCATAACGCAGTTTTGACGTCACGGTTCAGTATGGTTTTAGGAAAGCAGAAGAAAAAAAAAGCTGGATTGCTTTTCTGTTCTTTTTTTACATTTACCAATGGTTTACCAATTATTACAATTACTATAAAGTTACAATTAGCAACAAATTTACTCAATTACTATTTATGCAAACACGTAAATTGCTTTTATATTGACTTTTAAATTTAAAGGTGCCATAGAATGCATTGAGAGAATATTTTAAATTGTTCTCTGATATGTACATAGAAGGTATGTAGC
>JAUCMU010000506.1:0-12324 GCA_032275025.1 Enteromius treurensis | reverse complement strand
TGATAATGTTCAGTGCTTTGCTACAATCTGTATTGTTAAAAGCGCTATATAAATAAAAGTGACTTGACTTGACTTGGCAGCTGACCGCAAGACCCTACAACGGACAGTGAACACAGCCGCACAGGTCATCGGTACTCCTCTCCCCTCCCTTCTGGACATTTTCTTTGCACGATGCTCAGGTAAAGCCACCAGTATCGTGAAGAACCCCATTGTTATAGATTGTTATAATTGTAATTCAATGTAATTTAAATAATTGTATTAATTATGTAAGAAATTAATAATTATAATATGAAGAATTAAACATAAAATAACAAATTATAAATATTGGCATTAAATATAGTTTTTAATATAATTTAACATATTACATAATTTATATATTCAAATTTTTACAATAAACTATTATATTAATAATATTATTCTGTATTAATGAACGAATATAAAAAATAATTCATATAAAAATAAATATATATATATGAATTAATTAATTAAAATAATTATATATAAATTGATATTCAGAATTTTTTATAAAATTAAATACATGTATTTATTGTGCAAATGTATAATGCATGAATACATAATATTTTTTATTCCTCTAGTACACACACACACACAAACATATATGTACTACAGAAATAAAAAAACAATATTTATTTAATGCATTATATTATTACTTAATATTATATGAAGTTTTTTATTTTTATTGGCAACAAAACCATACAAACACATTGTGAACATTTGATTTATCACTCAACATGACTTCATCCAGAAAGCACCCAGAGAGAGTCTGAGTCTGCTCCAGTGAAAAGAGCCTGAAGCAGCAGCCTCTGAGCCTCATGCAGCGCTCCATTCATCAGCCCGGTCCAGAGCTCACAGGATGATTGTGTATCATATTTTACACTCTTGGACTTCAATATGTAACCGATTTTCCATGAGAGGCGCTCCGGTGAGCAGCGCGGGCCAAGAACACGTAATGTAGTGTAATTGATGCAGCTTTCATGAGAGAAGAGTGTGTGTGGAGACGACTCACAGGTGGCAGGATCTGAGACTGGGAAATGATGCTGTTGGGAAGGCTGTTGGGGCGACTCGCGCTGGAAACCTCCGCCCATGTGACCTGGAAGCCCGTGACGGGCTGAAGCGGCTGCAGACGAGACACCCTCCAGAAGAAGTGAGCCGTCACGTTACCATCGCCGAAGCTGAATGACGCCGTAAGATTCTCCGGCTTCGCCAAAACCTTCGCCGGCGCTGTGAGAAAAACATCAGATATATCAGAGAACAGGCTTGGACCGCACAAAACCACACCAAACATCCCATCAGACTGCAGGAATGAGGTGTCAGGATGTAGCCATTTATATAAATATACTGCGTCACGACAAAAATACTAAAATATTATGAAGCTATGGGAACTATCACTGAAATGCATTTATTGAGGGTTTCATTTGAAGCACTTAGTACCAGGGTTTGTTGAGTAAGACTAAACACAGCACTTGAAATAAAATATAAACAATTTATTTTGTTTCAGATAGTTGCCAAGGCAACATTTTCGTTTAAGTTGATTTTACTTAAATTATTAAATTAAAATTGAAATAAAAATTTATAAAAACGACATATATTAAGAAATAGTAAAATATTAAGAAATAATAATAACATAAAGAGAAATACATTTTTTTAAACAATTAAATAAAACTAAAATGTGAAAAAAAAACTAAAACTAACAGAAATCAGAAATTATAAAATTAACTTAAGTTTTAATTTAATCTATAATAGTATATCAATGATAATAAAATACTACTGGTATGGGTTCAGAAGAACACTATTAAAACTAAAAAATGTATGTTAATTGACAACTGAAAGATATTATCTAAAAATAAATATATTAACAGAATAAAAAAAGTCAAACTTTGCATAGTTGTATTGAAACATTTTAGTTAGTTGCTATGGGAACATTTCTAAATTTAGTTAAGAGTGGAATTAGTGAAATTACTAGAGCTAAAACTGAAATAATAAGTAATAACAAAATTTTTAAAAACTAAAAATGACAAAACAGAACAGAATTAATATAAACCAAAACTCAAATAAAGAAATACAACAAATCAGAATTGGGCATCAAGACCTGCAGTGTAAACGAGGCCTAATATATGTGTGTGTGTGTGTGTGTGTGAAGTACTAAAATTACTAATACGGAAATAATAAAATTAATAAAACAATACAGAATATTGACAAAAATACAACCAAAATACTAAATCTAAGATGATATAGAAAAATAAATATTCGAAAACTATAATAGTTCATCATCGATACTAAAATAACACTGCTGATACAATGTAATAGTAATATGCAGTCATAATAGGCCATAATATAGTGAAAAAAAGTCTTATTTTAATCTATTCAAATGTATGAAGTCTACCCTGAAAACAAAAAACTGTAAGCATCTCTGATCTTACGTATGTGTCCGGAACAGGCGATGGGTTTGGCGCTCTTGCTCTGGAGCGTGGCGCAGGACGGCGTCAGGAAGAAGATGCTATCGTCTTTGGAGCGCTGTTTAGCGCTGAGCGAGTGAAGCGTGACCCTGTACTTACACGAGAACAGCAGACCGGGCAGATTGATGAAGTTCTCCTGAAAAACACAAACACCTTCATCAGACTGACCTGTGGAAGAATACAACCACAATTCCACGATTTATAAAGAAATATTATGTATGATGATAACATGTAGCAGTTAGCAACCACCTCAAAACACAGACCCAGGCGACAAAGGCTGATGGGGTCAAAAGTCTTTAAACAATGTGTCTTTAATGGCTTTCTGTATTTGAGACTATATATAGTATATATAACTATTTAATACATAACAGTACTCTAGCAACCACCTGGAATGCCTTGGGAACTACATATCAATGCCCTAGCAACCACCTAGAACAGCTTAGCAACTACACAGCAACACTTATAACACCTCAGCAACCTCGTAGCAACACACTGGCAACCACCCATAACCTCTTAGAAACTGCATAGCAACACCCTAGCAACCAGCTTGATATATAGCAATATATAGAAACCCTATAGCAACATCCTGGAAACCGCCTAGACCCGTTTAGAAAGTACATAGCAACATCCAGTATACCTTAGCAGCCCCATATCATTGTCCTAGCAACCACGTAGAACAACATAGCAACAACCTAACAGCCACCCATCACAGAAAACCTTATGAATTTTACTGTAGCAACACCCTAGAAACCACCTACAACACCTTAGCAATCCCATAGCAATGCCCTGACAAGCACTCTAAACACCTTAGAAACTGTACAGCATCACCCAGAACACTGCAGCAACCCTATAGAGATACACCCTGGCAACCACCCAGGGCAATTTAGAAACTGGATAGCATCACCCTCGCTACCACTAAACCCAAAAACATTAGAAACTGTATTGTGACACCCTAGCAACCCCACAGCAACGTCCTGATAACCATCCAAAACATCTTATAAACTTTTTAGCAACACCCTGAACACACTAACAACCCCATAGCAATGTCCTGCCAACCAGTCATAACACCTAAGAAACAACATAGCAACCACCCAGAACACATAACCCCATAACAACATCCTGGCAACCACCCAGAACAATTTAGAAACTGTCGCTACAGCAAACACCTAGAACACCTTAGCAACATCACAGCAATGTCCTGGCAACCAGTTAGAAGACCTTAGAAACTACATAGCAACCACCCAGAACACATAACTCCTTAAGAACATCCCGACAACATAAAAACACCTAGAACACCTTAGCAACACCCTGGCAACCACCCACAACACTCCTGCTTTCCCCTAGCAACCACAACACTCATCAATGACATGACAAGCAAACAACAATCCCGTTATCTCTGGAAAAGGTCAAACTGTAGTTTCCAGTCATGAAGCAGAAAGCGAGCGTGTTTCCTAGCAGCTAGCGTGAGGCTCGGGGCCACAGGTTAAGGCTCCGCTGGGGCCGCTCTGGGGGTTTGATAAATTCTCTCCCGCTTCCTGGAAATGTGATTTTAATGCCTGTGTTTTCTTAGGCACCGATTCTGAGCACATCATCTGAAACAACACGCGCTAATCAGCTGCAGTAATGAAGAGAAACGAGCTCCGACACAGACCTGAGTCAGGGCTTTCTGCAGCGCTCCGCTCCGGTTCTGACTGCAGTACTCAGGCATCCACTGAACATGATAGCGCTTCACAGCAGCATCTGCAGAACAACACACACACTCAGTGACAGCAGCCGGAAAACATCTTTTTACAGCATAATACTTTCAGACTGTAATCCATTACTGATCCCAAAAAACTTGACAAAAATGAGAGATTTTAGGTAACATAATCAGACTACTTTTAGAACTAATTATTCACAGCCTTTTAAAGAGTTTCATTTCGTATCATATTGATGTAAAAATTATAAATAATAATAATAAATAACGATGATAATAATGATAATTAATCAAATTTAAGATATTGTTTCTACCTGCATCTCGCTGTTTTATAAACTAGTATCTTTTTTTCTAAATTAGACTAAATTAAAGAAAAAATAAATTAATATGCAACCAAATTATTGACCTACATATATTTGCTAAAACAATAGTTCAATAACTAGTAATTTTTCTAAATTAGACTAAAGAAAGATGTGTATTAAAAAGTGCAGTGCAATTCATTGCAACATGGGAGATAATGACACCATTTTAATTATTGTCTGAGAGGTTCCTCTCGCTTCCTTTCCTGAAGTACCTGCATGTTTCAGGCATTAGAGTGAAGAGCGATTACAGAACAGTAGAGGCTCGCTGCACTAATCAGCAGTGTTTACGCTCGCCTCCCGTTTATTATTCATCAAGCGCTTCGACGTCAAACCATACGTTTCAGATTAATAATGGAGTTGGACGGGCCCTGGCCCTTCAGAGGGACTCGAATGCGGTCGGCCAGATAAAAGAGGCTTTGAAGGAGCCCACGCGAAGCTCAGAACATTTCTGGAAGCAGAAAAAAGGAATCGCAGCTGGAGAAAAAAAAATAAAATGAGCAAAATAAACAAAATAGGTTCTGCGTCCTAAATCTGAAGAATTCTCCATCACACCGTATTCAGATGAACCGTCTGATCAAGCATTCTACACTTTTGTCAAAATGTTATAAAATGTAAATAAAAAATACATGCATTAATATTTAATAAATAATAAAATATTCTGTCATGCTGCATCTCACTATTTTCTCAATGAATATTTTTTTCTTAATTACACATCGAAAATTAGACGTGAAACAATAAATAAATAATAAATAAGTTTACATCCTGTGTCTCACTGCTTTATCAACTAGTCATGTTTTTAATTAAACAAAATTAATAAAAAAATGAATAACTAATACATTAAATTATTCTAAAGTTTGTAATTTCAATTTTCTAGTCGAGATTCATTATGAAATGTTCAAGATATTTGTTTCCCTGCATCTTGCCGTTTTAAAAAGTCCATTGTGTCATCGAGTATATCATTGATATTAACGTCTTTTTTAAAACCAAATTAATTAATTAGTTAAATGATAAATAAATAATAAATTAAATTATTCTAAATTATTCTAGTTTGTGCTGTAATTATTTTTGTCATCCTGACTCACTGATTAATCAAACAGTTCCTAAAAAAAACCATTAACTAATTATTATGTGTAGCTGAAGTATGTTGAGTGTGTGATTTCTGTCTGAACACTTCTGATCCGGAGCGACACCAATCACATCCACAGCTCAGAAAACAGCACTGCACAAAAATGCAATTAAATCCAAAAAGATTAAGGATGTAAAATTAAAGCTGAATGAATTAAATTAACTTTACGTCAAACGTTTAAAATATATATATATATTTTTTTTTAAGGATGACCCATACACAGCAAATGCATTATTTCCAGTTATTAAATAAATTGACATTTTCTGTGTTTGTGTATTGTACCTCCTCTCTTCTTCCAGTAGATGCGGACCTGTAGTTGTCCGTCCTGGTAATACGGTGTGCCGACCTCGAGAGCTCCAGTGGCTCTCTTCATCGACACCAAACCCAGATCAGAAGCCTCCAGTCTCCTCGGCTTAGATACGGCCTCTAAACAACACACACAACAAAAGACACAAAGCTGATTCCCACCCAGTTTTAAATTATGTTTTCCTGCCTGTGCTGAATAATATGTTTAAAAAAGTATGTCCTGCTCATCAAGGCTGTATTGATTTGATCAAAATACTGTAAAATATGAAATATTATTACAGTTTAAAACAGCTATTTTCTATGTGAATATCTGTTCAAATCTGATTTATTTCTGTGACGTTGAGCTGGATTTTCAGCATCATTACTCCAGTCTTCAGTGTCACATGATCTTCAGAAATCAAACCGTGTGTGTAGAGAGCTCAGAAGTGAGTTTGTTCGTACTTGTCTGGTTGTGGAGTTGTGTGTTGAACTGGACGGAGGCTTTGCTGCTCTTCAGTCGAATCTGACCCCAGTACGAGACGGCCTGGACCTCCACACTATAGCTGCTGTTGACCCGAAGACCCTCCAGATCCACCGAGCTCCTGGCCTGAAACCGCAGAAGACACCAGTCACTAACCCTTCATCAATTCACCAGTATACCACACTCAACATCTTCATCTGTGCAAATATCATTTCACTCCCAAGAATCAATATACATGACTGTACAGCTATGAATTACGTTTCTTATATATTACATTATATGACATCCATTCAATATACAATACATCTGACATTTAGGTAACTTATCAGTTGCTTATCAGTACATTTAAATCACATATTTAATCCTACACAACATCTAAACGTCACAACTTACCAACTATTATTAAGCAGCAAATTAGGAGTTTATTGAGGCAAAACTTCTAGTTAATAGTGTGTTAATGGCGAAAAAATTGGATCTTCAAATAATGTCTGACCAATATTTAATATACAGTCAATTTTACAAATATACAATATATATATATGTATATATATAAAGCTGACATTTAGTATATAATACATACAAAATATTTAATCTATGACATTCAATATAAATCTGACATATATTGAACATAATATACGTCACATATTAATATATTGTATATTTGAGATGTATCCAAATTATAGTACAGTTAATCACAGTTAATGCTTAATATATTTAACATAATATATTTCTTCATTTATATTTATTTATACATTTTACTTAATTTACATATTTAATATATATGTTTATTTGCAAAAACAGATAACTCTTTTTTACATTTAGTTGCTTAAATTTAATATTTAACATGTTTAATGTATAAAATATATTATATGTATTTATATATGCGTTATATATATATATATATATATATATATATATATATGTGTGTGTTTGAATAATATTTTATGTGTGTGTGTGTGTGTGTGTGTGTGTGTGTGTGTGTGTATATATACACACACACTATATAAATATCATAAATATTATGTATTAAATATATACATAAAATTGCTCTGTATTTTCATTTCCTGTTACAGCAGTCATTTAACCCTTTCATTGTGCTTTTAAGCACTACTTTGCTTTTTCTAATCATATTCCAGTTCACATGCCCAATTGAAATCCAATTTAATTCAAATACATTACATTTACTAATACTTCATTGATAATCTAAAGAAAAAGGTGAAGATCTTGTGAAAGAGTTTGATTCTGTGGGATTTATTGCTGGTTTATGAGTCGTGACAGAGATTGCTGTGAAAGGACTGAGATGTGCTGCTGCTTCTGGAAGTGTGTCCAGACCTCAGAATGACCGCTGAAGTCCAAACAAACATGGGCTGTATATCAGGAACACATGTGGACAGGACGAGCGCTCCTCAGCTGATCAGACTCCTGCATTCCTCCTCAGCGTGAGCCGGGTTAGACGGGTTAGTTTGGGCATTCCAGCAGCAGCGGGTCACTAACTAAACCCTGACCAGCGGAGCGATCGGGTGTCTGTGTTATGAACACAGTCTCTGCGGGGTTTACCTCCATCTACAGGAGCTTCAGCATGTCGTCAGATCTTTAACCCGCCGCTGGGCTTCTGACACATTACACCCACAAATCTGCTTCGCATTTTTTTACACTTTCTATTTCACTGCAACGATACGACACTTGGTGACTTTCATAACACTTGCTACATGAACTCGAAAAATTGTGGACATGAATAGAAAAGGTCTTAAAAACCTCTAATTTGAAACTTTGTGGAAATATGAAAATACAGAGCAATTTTTGGGGTACAATCAGGAAATCATTCATGAAAAAAAGGAATTGACTACGGGCTGTTGAATTATTAGAGAAGTAATGCACACGAGGTGGTGATGCGGTCACAACGCCAAGCATTTATTGGCATTTTATAATGAATTTCAGGAGGAGCACGTACGAACGTACAATCATCCAGATGGTCCCTGGCAGACTTCAGACGGGTCTGGACATGGACTGACTTAAGCAGGGGAAGATTTTAAATCATGACGTCTTAGTGTATTACTGATAGTAGCCTTGGAAACGATGGTCCCAGCTCCTCCCGTGTAGTTCTGGGCTGATTCTTCACTGTTCTTAGTATCATTGATACCTCACGAGGAGAGATCTTCTGTGGGGCCCCAGTCCGAGGGACTTTGACAGTCATCATTAGCCTCTTCTATTTTCTGATAGTTGCTCCAACAGTTTTTCCAACACTTTTTTCACCAAGCTGCTTGACAATTGCCCCGTAGCCCTTTCAAGCTTTGTGAAGGTCAACAGTTTTGTCTCTTGTTTCTTATGACAGCTCTTTGGTTTTGCCCATGTTGCTACTTAGACTTTGTCTGATTGTGTTCGTTATGACAGCGAACGACCTCAAACAGGTGCGGCTAATCTAGAATCCTGAGCAGAGTGTAGCTGGACTATTTAAAAGCAAAATAACAGGTCTTTGAGGGTCAGCAATCTGGCTGATAAACAAGTGATCAAATACTTATTTGGTAATTAAATATTTATATAGTAATTCCCAAATAAATTGTTAAAACAACATCATACAATGTGATTTCCGGATTTGTCTTTTTAGACTCTGTCTCTCACAGGGGAAATGCACCTGTGCTGAAAAATGTAGACCCCTCAATGATTTCTAATTTAGTGAACTTCAGAGGGTGATCAAATACTTACTGACCTCACTATATATATCATCTAAGGTAGCCCCTAGATTTTAATAACATACATGAGAAACATGCAATATATGTATATTGCACACTACTTTAATACAGTGTATGATCTAAATAATATATATCTGCTCAGTGGCTAAAAATGTAATAAATTGGAAACATAATTTCGGCAAAAATATACAAAAATATAAAATTAATACAAAAATATTGCATATTATTTTCAATGAATACAACGTATGATGTAACTATTACATACACTGGCTGAAAATTGTAAGTACCGTCTTAGTAATAATAATCGTAATAATAATAGTAATAATCATAATAACAATAATGCAATATTTTTGTTGTGTTTTTTTGCAGAATTTGCCATGTAGCCACTAGCTATAAAAGGTATATATGTATATGTATATGTATATATATATATATATATATATATATATATATATATAAAAATTTAACACAATATGCTGTAGTTTTTTAATTATTACAAATATATAAATATATATTAAATATTGTTTAAAAACAGTGCACTAACTTTATGTTGTAAAAATGTTATGCTCATCTTTGGTCCAAGACTAGTTAAATGGTTAATCCTGTTCAGAGGTCTCTGACTGAATGAAATGATCTTGTAAAGACAAGGTAATGAAAGGCCTGCCGTGTGTTTAATCAGTCTTCAGACTGAAGTCTCGTTACTGTGTGTTTTGGGGAAGCGGCTCTCACCCCGTCACTGGTCTTCTTCCTCTTCCTCCGGGACGGGACGAGTGATCTCCCCGGGACCGTCCAGCTCCAGTAGATCTTGTAGTGATGAACGGGGAGGTCCGGCTCTGTGGGGAGAGTCCAGCTGATCCTGACCGTCAGGAGACCGTCGAGACCAGTCGTGATGTTAGACACTCTGAGACCGGCCGGAGCTGGTGGAGGAGACGGGTCTGGACACAGATAACAGATAGCACTCAAATAACACAGATCTGATGTGTGTGTAATTTCTTTCCAACATGATCTCTATATTCATATTCATGGTAGACAACAATGGCAAGATATTCATTCAAATGTAAAGTCAACACAGGTTTACAACAACTTAAGAGACAAGCGCGTTCCTTTGTGTGTGAATAAACTAGAGCTGTCAAACTATTAATTGCATCCAAAATAAAAGGTTTTGTTTACATTATTTTCTATATTATGTACACACACACATGCATTTATATATTACAGAAAAATAGGTTATGTTTATAAATATATATCTTTATAAATACATTTTCATTTATATGTACATAAATAGAAATGTAAAAAATGTATATACTGTGTGTGTGTGTGTGTGTGTGTATTTATATATACACAATAGATACACAGAACACTCACATATATTATGCAAACAAAATTTTGTATGCGATTAATCACAATTAATCATTTGACAGCACTGGAACAAACACAGAATACAATAAAATATGACCGATCAAACCCAGAAGTGCTCTTTTACAATATTAATAAAGATCACATAATAATATATTATTAAATAGCATATAGTATTATTTAGATTCTACAATATTAGCTTTCATTTTTTATATTTTCAGCTTTTATTTTAATTTCAGTCATAATTTTTGAAATATTTTAAAATAATTAAAACTTAAATAAAAATGAAAAAAATAAAAAGTATTTTTTAGTCCTTTTATTAGCTTTTATTTTAATTAACTGAATTAAACTTACTTTATAATTTATATTGCTTTATTTTTTATTTCAGTTTTTGTTTAAGAAGTCTTTTTAGTGTGTGTAGCACGTTCTGTTTTTTTTATTTTATTAGAGTGATAACAATAACCATTTGAGGTCATTAATAACATCACAGGTAAATTGGGAAAATGTATCAGCCATGAACCATCGTGTAGTATTGTTTTTAATTATTTATTTATAAGAAATAAATTACATATTTTTGTCTTTGTGACAATAGAACATTTTCAGCATTTAATATTTTATTTTCATTTTATTTTATAATAATAAATTACATATTACTTGTTACAAATTCTGTTCCCGCACATTTGAAGCAGTCACCTGCTGGATCAGGCTCGGTATAAACTTGTTTTCTTGCGATCACTGAGCACGTGTGAATGCGACAGTGGCACTGTCCACATCCAAGGGAAATGATGTCATCTGAGTAGAGGAAGTGGAGTTAAGCAAATGGGATTTTAATGGGAAAATGGGCCAATCTCGAGGCAGTCGGTTTCTGTTATTGAGGCCCATCTGAAAACCAGATGCTCGCGCAGAACTTAAATAATCAAGGAAAGTCTCTGTAAATCAGGTGATCTGACCCAACGTGATATGAAGAACTATACTGACATACTCATTCATTCTACAGAGCCTGCTGATTGAATAAAAACAAGCAAATAAATCACTATACGTCATACATCAGAAGAAGCAGGTTCTGCTGGGAGAAGTCATAATTACAGCGCTGAAGTGATTTAGTTTGGAATAAACAAGAGAGGATTGTGATCCTGTGAATAAGCAGACTCTCGTGACAGTCCAGATAACAAGACATTACACTGACATATGAGAAATAAAGCCACAATTACTGGACATAAAGTCACAAAGCTGCAATTTACAAACGAAATATTTACAAGAATCCACATATGATGTATTATAAACATTAGACAGCACATGAGAGGAGAGCCGAGCAGGACTGGAACAAGTCTTGAGTTTGTTTTTCAGTGTTAAAATACAAAAAGATTTTCATGTCACTTTAACAATTAGAGTTCATACTACCTTCTAGATTATAATATAATAGTACGGCCCTGCACAAGTTGCTCTGGATAAAAGCATCTACTAAACAAATAAATGTTACTGTAAATAAAAACAATAATCCTTTCTTACAAAAGTAAAAAAAACACCAACAATAAAAACAATTAAATTATTTTTCTCATTCATGTCATACTTTCTCACTTAATATTTTCACTACTTTGCAGACTGTATGTAAAATAATAAATTAGAAGTGCTATTTATATATATATATATTTAGAGAAATCTTTATCTTCGTTTTCGATACTTTTGATCTCAGCATGACAGAATTCTCAGGTATTTTTAGGCCTTTTTGGCAAATCAGTTTTTTATTCATCAATGTATTTATGCTATGCTGTGTTATATATTAGTGCTGTCAAAAGATTAATCGCGATTAATCGCATCCAAAATAAAAGTTTTTCTTTACATAATATATTT
>JAUCMU010000505.1:0-12327 GCA_032275025.1 Enteromius treurensis | reverse complement strand
ACTGCCGGATTATTACAGTATTCTAAATTGATTCTCAATTATTGAAATGACTAGACTATTCATTATGTTTCATGTTTCACGTGTCACACCCATAAACACACTGTTCCTAAAGCCATGATAAGCGGTATGCGTTGAACATGACCAATCACAAGAGCGGATCTGATATTCGATCCCTGCCTCCAAAGTCTCAAAAGTGTAATTGTCAAGCAACAGGGGTTGAGCAGCTTAGCCCTGCTTAGCACCGTTCTCGTGAGAGAGGGTTTTTGCACGATAATAGTGTTGTGTGCTCTAGCTGTGCAGAAATGCTTGCGGGAATGGTTTTCTGCGCGCGCATACGTGCACGCCTTATTTTTATGTGCTAGATTTGAAACTAAGCTATTTTAACGCCATAGTCACAGGTAGCCTATGATACATAATACAAAACCGTTTAAGGACGCAGATGATTTTTTCCGCAAGTTAGTGCTTGTGCTGTCCCCCTGTTAGTTCTTGATAAATTTATGTCTTAACTCATCATTAGTTTACAGTCAAGTAATTGTTAATTGATGTATTAGTACATGATAATTCATGTACTGTTATTGTAAAGTGTTACCAAAATGTGTATTTTTTATTTGGGAACGAAAAAAAAAACAACTTTTACTTGCTTTTGGCGGTTTATATGACATTAACAAATTAATGAATAAACTTTTAAATGACGTTTCATAACGAATTTCAGGAGGAACACGCACAAACGATTGCAGCTGCCGCCAATCTCCTCATTACCATTTACCCTCTCAGAACTCCTCTTCTCCGTTTTAAATACCGCTCACTTCCTCTCTCCAGTATCTGCGTTTTTTGACTTCCACCACCTTCCCCTTACCACCACCAGAGCCGGGGCCAGAACGAAGAAGAGGGCCCAAACATACCAGACTTTTCCTTCGGGTTTTTCCATTTCAGTTCACCACTACCGTAACCGTTTCTGCTACTATCGCCAGCTACTATTAGCAACTCATTGTCTTCTCGCCGCTTCCACTGATCATCCTTTTCTCCTGGGGGGGCACGCTGGCACAGGCTGTCCCCCGGACAGTCCGCCAAACAAGCATATTTAATCGATCATAGAGGAAGTGAGAACTAGTAAAATATAAAGTGTAAAATCATTGGTGAGTTTTTTTTTTTTTTTTTTTTGAGTGATGTTTGCTTGTGCAAAAACTGTGTGTAAAAATCTTGTGTGTGGGGAGCACACAGAGTTCTTGTTAGCATGTTCCTGAGGTGTCCTGGGGGGTTGCTAGGATGCGGAAATTTGCTTGATACAGTTTATAACCAAGTTTTTCGTAATTGGTGGGCTACTTCATATGAATTTGTATGATCTCGCTCATCTGTTTTTGTTTGATCTGCTTATGGCCTTGTGACATAATGTAGGGTTAAAAGTTAGATTCAGAAATAAAATACACACACACACACAAATAATTATACAACTGACATCATATAAATGTATATGGTCCCACTTTATATTAAGTGTCCCTGTGATGAATCACTGAAGTCGTTAGGATCCATTTGCAAGCTTTTAATAAGAATGGTCAAACAGGCAATGGTCAGTACACGGGCAGACAGTAATATCAGAGACAAACAGCAGATCGTGGTCGAGGAACAGGCAGAAATAGTCACGGAAGGCAGCGAGAATCAAAGTCCAATAAACAAACCAAAATCAACCAGAGAATCAAACAGTAGAAAAACCCTCAGAAACAATACCAGGGTAATTTTGACTACGCGTCGATCCAGCATGAGATCGCTGTTTAAATAGGCCAGCGAATGCTAAACACCTGTAGAGGAAGTTAGTCCAGGTACATGGGTAAAAAGAGTCCGAGTAGGAACATTAAAATTCAGGCGAAGGTTCTCGCGGCTGTGTCCCGGAGAGAGCCACGAAGGTGCGGCTTGTGACAGTCCCTAATAACTGTGTACTTCCATAGTAACTAGATGTGTATGTAGTATGTAACCACAGTGTACACACCAGTAATAGTATCTACAGCTGTGATATTTCTGTAACTTCACACATGTAACAACCCTCAGAATGGTGTGTGTAAGTACAAATGTGTACCAGGACATTGGTAACAACACTTTTTGGTAATGGAAGTACAAATGTGTAATAGGACTAACAGCACTTTTTGGTAAATAAAGTGTTTACACTTTATATTAAATAGACAATTGCTATGAATTTAGCATGTAATTACTCTGATGTTACACAGCAGCGGGCAGTAAATTAGGCTTTACATATAAATTGTGTCCAGAATGTTACACTTTATATAAAGTGGGCAGTTCCTGAAGAGTTACAATGTAAATACACTGGAATTACAAAGGTGCACCAACTCCACCCATTTTATATATCCCTAAACCTACCCAACTACACCCCCTGATCACCACCTGTTCCAATTACTCGTACACATATTGCTGTTACAAAATGTAGCTGAAAGAGAAAAAAACTGTTTTACCAATATCCTGTTACACATTTGTACTTACACATTCCATTCTGAGGGTTGTTACATGTGTGTAGTTACATAAATATTACAGCTGTATATACTATGTAGCAATGTGTACTTACACTGTGGTTACATACTGCATACACATCTAGTTACTATGGAAGTATACAGGTATCAGGGACACTTAATATAAAGTGGGACCATGTATAAAAACTCAACTACTTGTGCCCCTCCCCCTTTATCTGTAACTAGTAATCACACAGTATGGGCAAAATTAATGGTCATTTTTGCAGTTATTACCATACTTTACTAACTTTTTTGAAAAAAAAAAACCTTTATTACAATATTGCATAAAACACCTTTCCAAAATTACCTGACATTTACCTTTACCACACATTTTTAAATTAAATATATTGTAAACTGTAGCTAAAAGGTTATTTATCATTTTAAAACCATTTTTTTCCACAAATACATTTTTAACCAAGACAATGATGAAACTCTTAGAGGAAAAACAAAAATTCAATTCAACACCACAAAAAAGAGAAGGTTAATTCCCCTTCCATCACAGCACAAACAAATGTTATTTAGAAATGTTTCTAAATCTTTCATTGCCTTATAATAATTAAATTCAACAGCAATTCGTGATTTGACATAGGCTTTAAAAACAAGTATGATATCTTGACCATTCTGATTCTCTATCCTATTTTTCCTAATTATATAAACAGCAAGTTTAGATTCCCCAATTAAAATCAATTGCCATTTCAGCCCCTTTTTTTTTGATTATACCCTGCACCCAAAACAAAAGCATTGGGTATAAATTCTTCTCCAAAATCTAAAAACACTTGGCTCAGTAAAGCAAAAAGAGGGGCGAGCCTTACACACTCCATAAAGCAATGAAAGATAGTTTCCCTTAAACCACAAAAAACACATTTATCATCAACATTGGAATTTATAACAGACACAAAAGCATTTACAGCAACAGCACCATGTAAAGTTCTCCATTGCAAATCACCTGAACGCTTATTCAGTGGTGGTTTATAAAGCACCCTCCAAATTGGTTTTACCTCTTGTCCCAACCCAAGCTTATCCCTCCAAACTGTATCAATTCTCCCATTGAGAGTAGATTTATTTAAAATTTTAACAAAACACTTATATATTACTTTTCTAGTAACGGTCTCCAAAACCAATGTTTGTAGCTCAACACTATTTATCAAAACACCAGAAACGTCCTTCAAATCTGGAGTAATCTCATACATTGGAAAAGGGTCTCCTTCAATTTTAATAGCAAATCAAGTTCCCCATTGAGCAAGTTTTAGCTTCCACAAATCCATTATTGTCTTAGTATAATGAACAGATATCAGTCCCAACAACATGGCCACTGCTTCTATGTTATTCAACTCATATCCAGCTACATTGATTAAGTTCCTTAGTTTAAACGTTCTTTTGGTGGACAATATTTGTGAAAGACCTGGTACATCATCTGCTATATCTGTCATGATCAGCTGGAGATGCCAGCGCTGGCCACTGGAGGGCACTCCAGCTAACTTTGTGTTTTATGTCTGCCTTCATTCAGAAACTATTCTCAGTGTTCACTCATGTCTCCGCCCACTCGTCAGTTGTCCTGGTGTTTGTTTGTTTGCTCCACCCCCTGACCTAGTTACCTCTGTATAAAACCCCCTGTGTTTGTTTGTTTGGCACGGTTCATACATCGTCAAACCTGGTTCGTGTCTTTATTTCTAGTTTTGTTCTTTGCTTTGGATTCCCTGTTGACAACCTCTGCCTGGATTTTGCACTCTCTTTCTGCTTCTCCCTAAGGACTCTGATTTGACTCTGTCTCTACCCGCGCTTACTCTATTGTATCTGCTGGCGATCGACCTGTGACTCTGAGCTTTCAAGAAATCACTGTTTGCACTTGAACTCGAATGTTTTCCTCTATGCCTCGTTACAATATCCAAGTACGCCCCTTTGATGAGTGGTTCTTCCAGCAGCCAAAAGAGATTGTCCATTGCCTCAGGTCTGTCAAGATTAAAATATCTCCAGATTTTAAAAAGTCCCTTGTAAAAAGAAAGCAGTCTGTTCAAGCACAGCTTTTTAGGGTCCATAAAAAAAGAGCACTGTCCAGTCCAAGTCCATCCACTTTTTGCAGAATCACTTTAGCCATATTTCGCCACACTAAATCCACAGAACCTGTTAGAAACCGTTGTATAAACTGTAGTCAAAAAGTTGCCATCCTACTTGCAAGATGCACCAAGCCTTGTCCTCCTTCCTTAGGCAAGAAAAGCACACCCTGAGGAACCCAATGCAGAGAGAGAGAGAGAGAGAGAGAGAGAGAGAGATGAGTAATTGAGATTCATGCTGCACTCAGGAAGTTGACTTAACAAATGTCACAAGCTGCCAATACAGGAGCTAATTCTAAACAGTGTTTTGAGAAAAAAAAAAAGAGAGAAAAAAAAAGGAAAATGAATTTTAAATGTCTGTGTGATTATAACCGCTAATCAATATCACACCAGAATGGAAATCTGCCCTTACCTCTTCAGACATTACTATCATCATTCAGAGTCCCTCTTGTACTAGACTTCTGGTGTGGATACATTCGGAATATGGATCTTATAATAAATTGCTTCACCTCTGAAATGACTAAAGTCCTGCTTTATATTTTTCTATGTTGAATTACATTTCTATGATACATATGGGAAATTAACACTGTTTCAAACTGAGATAACGTTAAGTCCTATATGTTATAGAGTGCTTGAAGATCAAGCTTTTGTGGATTCAAAGTTCTGTGTGTGTACAAAATTTACTTTTCATTTAAATTTACTCTAGCACATAACAATACTTACAACATACTGTATGTGACCAGTCATAAGGTTGCATTTTTTTTTTTTTTATTGAGACTTAATAAGCCGAATAAATAAGCTTTCCATTGATTAATGGCTTGTTAGGACAATATTTGGCCGAGATGCAACTAATTGAATATCAAAAAATCTAAATCAGCTTTTTTCTAAAAAATCAGCTTTAAAGTTGTCCAACTGAAGTCCTTAGCAATGCATATTACTAATGAAGGGAAATAAATGACCCAGCTGAGCACCACCACAAAGTCCATTCCTTCAGCTCTTTTGTTGTCAGAATCATCAATTGGTAGGACCTCAGGCCTTGGGCAACAGTCTTCTTGAAGGGATCATCAACGAAAGGGCAGATGTTCTTATACAGATACTGTTGCCTCTGGAGTGACAATCCAGGAGAAGTCAGGACAACTGGTTCTCCATTTGGGAAATTTTTGCCTTGCAGAATAATCTGGAAAGGTAATTCATCACTGCCTACCTAATTCTTGACAAAAAAACATTCCAGGATGTTCAGCATCATACCTGAAAAATGTATGAGACAATAAGAGTTGTAGTGCTCATAAACACACTGTAGCAAGTGAAGGTATCTTAACATTAAAAATAAATTAAAAAAACATCTTCCAAACAACTTTTGGACACCACTCACACCAATCTAGTATCTAGTGGCATCTAGTAGTGGTTTGCTTACTATAAATACATTGTTTACTTAAACAAGTTGCACACTTACCTAAAATGCTGATACATTTTTATGCCGGGAACTGGTTTGCAGGATCCAGCAAAAAAGGTTTGCCAGTCACACACTGGGACCTCTGTTGTACCATCCTCCCTTCAATGACCTGTGCGATGTTGACAGTGGAGCTGTTATGTACAACTTTCTCCAGCATACCTTGTGAAGGCACTACATGACGTTTGAATGCCCTCTTGAGAAGCCCAAAACACCAGTCAGGCGCAAATTTGGTGAGCCTGGCAATAAGGAAGTTCAAGGTTATCCTCCTGTGCAAACCCATTGAGGAAAAAATGTTTTTTGTTTTGCCCTGAGCAGTTATCGCAGTGAAGATGCACATCTGTTTCTCCAGTGCCATAATTGCTGGAGAAAAAATTCAAGTACGAAATCACAGCATTTGAGCCTTTACTAATAAGACGTGCTTCATCAACCAGAAAGTTCCTCCAAACAACCCATACTTCCTTGAAACCAGAAATAAAATGGTCTGGCCTGCAAGGGGTCACTTTGCAGGTGGACTTGCTGGACATGGTCAAACGAGTAGTGCATGGTGATGTTCGACTACATGGCTGATTGCTGCTTTGATAGGTCTTTGATGTTGTTCTCAGCACACACTTTATTGGCCTCTGTGACCTCTCAGTTTAAACAGTCAATAAATGCTTCTCTTGTTGTGCAAAACTGTCTCTTTTTTGCATCTGTCAAATTTGCATTACACAAGATGAGACTATTAATCCCAAATCCAGTCCCTAGTTTATGGCGAGGAGAGCCGATCCTGATTCCGGTCATTGATTCACGTCCAGGAGAGCCAATCCTGATTCCAATTCCTGTTTCACGGCCGGGAGAGCCGTTCCTAAGTCCGGCTCCTGATTTGAGGCCCGGTGAGCCAATCACGAATCCAGTCCCAGAGCACGCGCTGCAAGAGAATGTGAATAACAATAATGCAGATTTACTCATATTTGAACTTTTCAGTTCAACTAAATCCAAAAAAAACCAAAACAATCAAATTTGTCTCATGGTTAAAGCTGAGACAGAAGAGGTGACATTTTGCTCTCTTTGTGTTATTTAATAATGAATGTGGCGATTATGCTCTGCTGATCTTTGAGAAGAGCAACCCCGCAGTTTCCTCTGGCCGACACCAGATCCAATATCTGGG
The DNA here is from genome assembly GCA_032275025.1 of Enteromius treurensis. NCBI lineage: Eukaryota > Metazoa > Chordata > Actinopteri > Cypriniformes > Cyprinidae > Enteromius > Enteromius treurensis. Next base: position 5,160 of record JAUCMU010000505.1, on the reverse strand, counting down.
CCACTGTTAATGACCCCATTACTCTGCTCTGATGGCTTCTATGGGTTTGATGTAGCAATGGTGACAGCATTGTTTATCCAAGCAAATGGGCACATTGAGCCTAGGTGTAATCACTCTCCTTCGAGACCCTGACCGAAAGACAGCCAAACAGAAAGGCAAGGACGAGTTTTTTATAGTTTCAGTCGTGATGATATACCAAATCATTACAGAGATGTGGCCACTGGGGTCAATTGCATCACATGGCCTGTGTTTAAACTCAGCACCTGAACACAGAATAATCACAGCGATTGAATGGGCTTTGTGGTGCAATGCATGAAACTGCTCAAGGTAACATCAGGGTAAAATTAGGCCAGATAAAAACCACAGTGAAACTTACTCTAGACTAATACAGTAGTTATACTAGAGATAAATGCAAATAAAGACATTTATAAAGAAACCTCAACTGTTTTGCCCCTTGACGGTAGGGTCTAGGTAACCAAAACTTAGAAGAAAATGATTCAAAAACCTCATAAAAGCATGGTTAGTGAAACAACCATCTTCTAATTTTTCGTAACCTATAGTTTCAGTGGTGAAACAGAACCTCAAGTTTCATTAAAAATATCTGGTCCCACTTTATACTAAATGTCCCTAATACCTACTGTATGTACTTGCATAATAACCAGAGGTGTACGTAGTATGTAATCACAGTGTAAGTACACATTGGTACAAAGTATCTACTGCAGTAATGTTTGTGTAACTACATATATGTAACAATCCATTGAATAGTGTATGGACAAATTTGTAACAGTGCGCTGGTAGCATTTTTTGGTAACGGAAGTGCAAATGTGTAACAGAACTAACTGTTATTACAGTTTGGAATTAATTGATTTTTTGGCACTTAGATAACATGTACTGCTGTTCACAAGTCACATGTGTTTGGAATGACATGACAGTAATTAAATGATGACAGGATTTGCATTTGCAGGTGAACAATCCACAAAGTCAACAATCCAAGTCATTTGTTTGGATACTATTATGAGTGAGCAAGGACAAACAATGTGCATGAATTGCATTTGTTTTGCACTAAATTAGTGTTACTTTCAGTGAAAGGTAATTGTATAGAGTCTTTCACCAAATGCAGGTTCAAGCTTTTTAAAAGAACTGTAAAAGCATTACTGCTCACAACCCACTTTATCAACACATAGAATGTTTTGAACACAGTAGGGCACTTTTTACAGAATAATCCATTTAGGTGTAGCCTGTTTGCCAAAATGAAACTATTTCCGATGTACTCAAATCCTGAACATTGTTATTAAAAATTCAATTTCACTAAACTTGATTAGTGAGTTTTGAAGTACCTCTTCACTCCTACCTGCATATATGCATAAAACATGTAACTGAAAGCCTCTTGGGTCTGTTAGGTTGGGTCTAACCCTTCTTTCCCAAAGATATCAAACTTGAATTGACTTGTGTGCAGTGCCTCAGAGGACATCTGTATACTTACATGAATATTGATTTGACCAGGTTGTTACGCACATGTAGAGCAACCCCACTGAAGCCCTGAAAACCAAGGTCTTAGACCTTCAAACCATTTGCACTATGTGTAGCGATAGAATACTTTATATATTTTTTACCCTATAGCCTTAAAGTTGCATATTACCTCTGAATTTTAACTAACCAACTGTGAGTTTGATGCTAGACTTCTGTTATTTTAGGTCTTTTTCGGTACAGAAAAATATTTTTGTGTTCAATTGTTCATAAAAACAAAGTAAATACCAACCTGGTCTCATAAAAATATTTTTGTGCCGGACAGTTTGTATGTGCCTTACAGCATGCTTCATTGCAGTTTCCCCAAGAAATGTCCACTGGGTGGCTCTGGTTCAAGGTAACGCAGTTAACTCATTTTATTGCGTTGATATACAGTAGGTATGCACTGAGGCGATTCAGAACAGTGGACTGTTGCTAAAAGTTAAAGTTAATGCTCGATCATATTGAAAAAATATGCCCTACACCAAATCCAACTCTGAACCTAACCGATAGTGTTAACAAATGCAAAACAAATTTAAAAAAGCATTTGTTGATGCAGCCATGCCGTTTCAACTTCCTTTTTACGTAGATTTAAACGATTTTGTTGTACCGTAGTTACACAGGATTCAAACCAGAGCTCCTCACCTCTCAAGTACAGTACGTCTCTGTGTTAGCTCCCGAACAAATCTAACGTCTATGAAAACCTATAGCTGGATATATGCAATGTTCACATTCAAAAGCATCAGTTTTCAAATCTCCCTGCATATTAATATTGTTTTGAAGTCACATGATATTCACACAAAATAATTGTGTGAAAATTACGTTTTACTGCCTCTAGTGTTCATTTCTTTTGGAAACTACAGTGCTATGAACTTCCTGGTGTGTATTGCATGTCTTATTAACATGTTCAACAAGTTACATTTATGCCATTAGACCAGGTAGGTAAATACATAGAAAAAAATCAAATAAATTTGACATTGTCCACATACAGTAGACGTAGAATTAGATTCAAGTGTGTCAACAAAGTGTTAGATCACACTATGGAAACTAGTACGGAGGTGTTGCTGTGACTGGAGCAAGTGTGTGCTTTAAAACAAACATGAATGAAGTTTTTGCCCTTGGCATCAGCGTTTAATGAGACATCGTCTCATGAGAAAAAGCATCACACAGGGGTTCAATTTAAGCTGCTTCTGCAGTCAGAAGACTAGCCACAAGCATAGACAACATAAATTAACCAAGAGTATGTATGCTAGCGTCTCCCTAGAGTCACAGACGGGCAGCTTATAGTCAACAGAAGAAGTGTCTTTTAGTCAGGCAGAAGAACACTATCTCTATGCTGAGTTTGTTTTCTGATACTCTCTGACCTCTTTCTGCTCTTATCAGACTGGCCAGACTGACTGCAGCTTTTTAAAGTCTGCCCTTGTGTCCTCTATACTGACTAATGTGACTTCTACAAAGAGCGAAAGCATGTATCTGCCAAAGTAAATAGCAATAGTGTCAGGACTTTATATTGGTACACTTACAGTATGACGGATCCTTACATAAAAGGACATCATGGCTGTATTTTTGGGGCTGTTCAGTGACAAAAGACAATGTCTTTTATTATATCTATAATCTGAATGCACATTTTCCCTTTCAGAATGCATAAATGCACAAAATAAATCAGATTGAAAAAGTTTAAGGTTCATACAGTATAACCACAACTTTCAGAAACAGAAATCAGATTGGATTCATTTGAACTACTGTAGCTAAATTTGTATGCTTACTTGTTTTTAGCTTAGCAACATGCTAATGATAAATGTGCTTTATCTGTGGTATGCTGTTTATGTGCTCTAGAAAGCTCTTTTTAAATACTGACACTCAGTTCGATAAAGGATTTATTTAGACCAGATGCAAACATATAAAATTAGCAGATATGACTTTGTGGCTTAGGGTTTAAGTCTTATTTATAACTATGATTTTGGTCTAAAACAATGGAATTCTTGTTTGAAATATACTTTTAATGTTTTCACTTTGCTATTAATAGGCAACACTGCCAAGATCACTAGAAAGTGCATTTTTCTTTCATTTTTTATATATAGCTTAGGCTATGTTGGTCTACTGCTAATTTAGGAGTTGTGACTTGATGTTTCATAATGGTTACACTGCCAGTGTGGCAGTTTATTTTTGTGTTACACAGCATGTACTCATCCTAACTGCTGTTTTCTGTCTGTAGACTTCTGTGTAATTGTTTTCCATGAAAATCCTACAACAAATTGCTTTTATGTTCTGAAAAACGACAGCACAAAAATATACTGGTAACACTTTGGCTATTAGTTGTTTGTTTATATATATATTTTGTAATTCTGAAAATATAATAATCAAACTTCATAACTTGAAACATTTGAAATGCATTCTAACAAATGCTTACCCAAATATGAAGTAAGTAAATGAATATAAGCTACATATTAATGACGTGTCTGCATGTGAATTTACAAATCCTTCTAAGATGAAAGCTTTGATCTTAAATATTAATTTTGTTTGATGTTTGCCTGGTAGGCATCACTTTTTGGCTGATAGTCTAACATTTTCACAATGGTCATGTCATGTGTTAATCAGCAGAAAGATTAGCAAACTATGAATATCATGAAACTGCTTTTGCATTATGTTTAAGTTTTAGGTAGTCTCAGAATGGTTTTAAGACTCATTCTTGAAATGAAGTTTTTAACTTTACATTCCATCGTACGCACACAACAATTCTGAAGTGACGAGGGACTTGGATGGAAAGCAACAAAGAACAGCCATTACATTAGACATTACATTTCAAATGCTTATACTGTAGAGCAACAGCTGTCTTCATTATTTCTTTTGTAACTGCACTATAGAGTCCTGAAAATGACGAACACATTGGTTACAAAGAGAAACACAAAGAGAAGATTTTTGACCTTTTTCTGATGTAATTAAAACCCTTAATTAGGCTTCTATATTGACATGGATGTTGAGGGCCAACTATTTCAGTTCTTTGTGACCGAGTTCATAATGTGATTTCTCATGGCTGTCTCTGCCTGTTTTATAAAGAATCTGTGTTTTGTGTGGTAAAACTCATCTCACTGCATTGTGGCTGTTTGTAATTTTGAAATGGAGTTACAGGTGCTGCCACCCCATCTTCCACTGCCCACTCCAACTGAAGAAACTCAACAGGGTAGATGGCATATCCTCACAGAGATCAGCATGATGTTTCGTCTCAGCATCATATTAGCATGAAGCGCTTGCTATTCAAGCGGCTATTCACTCTTGTCATAATCAGACTGTTGCTTGCACTCTGTGGCAACTGTTTTGATAAGAAGATTTGAATGCGAGAGATAGAAATAAGTGCAAGAAAAAAACAGAAGAAAATTAAAAAAGGAGTCTGTGTATCAGTATTACTTACCTCTGTGGACATGGATGAGTTGTTGTAGTGAAATGAAACAGGAAAGGATTTACTGCAATGAAGGCAATTGTTTTTTTTTTGTTGTTTTTTTTTTTCTTCTTGATTTTGGCATATTTCAGACTACGGAAGCCCTGAAACGCAAGGTGGAAAAAAAAAAAAGGATGGTGAGTGAAAAAAAAAAAAAAAAGCTTATGGTTAAAAAAAAAAATAACACTTATCTCGTTATTTCGACATAATAACTCGTT
>JAUCMU010000504.1:0-12340 GCA_032275025.1 Enteromius treurensis | reverse complement strand
CGCACCTGACTTTAATCTAGACAGATTTCATAGCAGATTCAGAGCGGTCACGCTGGAAGGCGTTCCCAAATGCGTTTTGACGCAGTGTCGAGGTTCCTGAAAAGAAACTGAATTGTAAAGCTCTGTAATTTAATTCTTAGTAAAAATGCAAATTTGACAGGTAATACTGGGAATGTTTTATTCTATATTTAATTTTTCTAAATGTTTATATAAATTATGAATTTATATGAATTATGATACACTACAATACAATTTAATGTAAAATCATAAAAATATTTGCAATTACAATTACGTTGCTCAAAGTACAATGGTGCTGTTTTCTACAAATCTATTGGTGCTGATGCATTTTTTAATAACACATTTTTAATTCGAATTTGAAATACTTTAAATGTAATATCAATAAAAACTTTAATATTAACACTAGAACACATGCCAATGTACTTCCGTTATTTCGTATTTTTGTCACATAAAAAAAAATAAAATTTGAAATACTTTAAATGTAATATCAATAAAAACTTTAATATTAACACTGTAACACATGCCAATGTACTTCCGTTATTTCGTATTTTTGTCACATAAAAAAAAATAAAACTAAATATATGAAAGCACTTAATTTATACATTTTTAATCTATTTAACTTTGGCATCATTACAAAGTGCACTTTTTTAAAACCATACTTAAAGTGGCACGATTAAATTTTCACTGCAGCATGTTGTCCTGACCCCACGCATCCTTTGAGGATTAAGTGTGATTGGCTATGGCTGTCAGTCCTGCTGAGTGACTAGAGCCTTTGGAGCCTCTCACACCATTGCCGTTTGACTTGTCTGTTCACCGCTGACCCCCTGCCACATCTGCAAACAGTCGATAATTAATGTTTAGGCCATTCGAAGGCTGATTGATTGGCAGGCCTGAAGCCTGGGGACAGATTCTGGATCTCAGCTGGCCCATGACAGCCGCCCAGACCCCCATCAGCGACTCTTCCTGCTCTCAGGATCAGGATTAAAGTGTATTTTTGCTGATTCTCACATCGTTGCACGTCAAAGGCATGTTCTCTCTGAACGAGCCTTCAATATGGAAATGTACTCAATAAACAGAGGAATGCTGTCAGTGTGTGTACATCAGTAAGATGGGTATGTGACTCTGGGCTTTACAGTCCACATCTTAATAAAAATATTACATTTCATTTACAATTCATGATCTTTCTTGCCGACTTGTCTTTTGACAGGTATCTCAGCAGACAGTAAGACTACATATCACACTACATGATCACATTGTCATTTATATATACATTACTGTAAATACATTTTGTTGGTATGGGTAGGTTTAAGGATGTAAGTGATGGGTCAACACTGTAAATATAAATTTAAATACAGCAATTAGTTACATATGTAATTATGTAGGTGTTTTTAATAAAATATAAGTATATAAAATATAAGTAAAATGTTTGTATGAAATTATTCCTAATATAAAGTGGGACCCATATTACAAAGACTGCATGGGATCTTTAAACATAAAGCAGTAAACGGTCTTTATTATCAGTCCATTGTAAGGGTTCTTGATAAAAGAAACTGATGAAATAAGCAAGTGGTCTTCAGGGGAAAATAATAAAAAAAGCCACAGGAGCACAGAATATGTCCCCTTCAAGTCATTTAGACTAGCCAAACTATGCAGATGTCTGTTTGGCAATTAATAGGCTCGACTAGCCAAACAGCATGCTAAGTGACAGTGCTGACATTATAAAGTCATTGGATCAGTACCTCAGCATAATTATGAAGACAAAATGGCAGACCTTTCAGTCAGATATGGGAATTATGTAAAAAGAGATTGTTGCACATGATGACAGGACCTGTCTCTGGGATGACCTGATGGAGACGCCGCTGTCTGTGTTTTCGCTGACAGAGAAGCTTATCAGAGCAGGTTCAGGTGAAATGGTCTGACACAGTCTTTCTCTGCTCCTTCCAAAACATGACAAAAACAAATCTGTGCTTGGTGGTGTCAGACATGTTTAAGTGATTTCCAAAGAAAATATTTACCTTCTCACTAAATTTGAAACTAAAAATAGCAAATTGAGTCTGTGTAGACATTACAACAATCATTACTTAAATAGTGTTTGCAAGTTTGCTGTTCTTTGATGTAAGTGTACCAATCTATAGTAACATTAGGTTTCACTTTACTCAAGATGGTTTAGGATAATCTAAGATAAAAACTAATGGTACCAAAACAAAGACCTGGTGCACTCCTACATAAAATGCAGTGTTTGCTTTGCATTCGGATAGACACAGAAGTGTGAAAAATGAGGAATCTATAATATGTTCACGCAGAATAAGGCAATAATATACGCCTAATATTTACTAATGACGGCGTATATGCATGCTAATAAGCTACTGGTCAAAAGTGAGAATAGAAGGATATTTCATGGTTGAAAAAAAGCATTTCAAGAATTTATCTTCATCTCAAATGCATGTTTTAATCGTTCAACACTATCTTTAACAAACTGTTTTGTTGCACATTTGTTAACCGCTGTTTGCTGAGTGAGTGAAGTGACTTGTGGCCAGGTATGGTGACCAATACTTGGAATTTGTGCTCTGCATTTAACCTATCCAACGTGCACACACACAGCAGTGAGAAGTGATCAACCAGCCACACCGTGAACACAAACAGTGGGCAGCCAGTGCTGCAGTGCCCAGGGAGCAGTTGGGAGAACGGTGCCTTGCACAAGGGTCTCACCTCAGTTGTTGTGGTATCGAAGGTGGAATGAGTGCTGGTTATTCACTAACCCCCCCTATAATCCCTGCCGGACATGGGCCTCGAACCTGCGACCTTTGGGTTACAAGTCCAACTCACTATCCATTAGGCCATGACAGCCCCACATGCCCCACAGTTTGCATAACATACTTACTAAATTAAATTCAGTTGCTGTTGTACAGTATTGAGTGGATGGGAAGCTGATGCAATGCTATAACTTTACTTCAGCTGGCGAAGCATGACCTGCTGGAATATAAATCTGATGAGTTCATATAGGCCTGCTTGTTCGATACTCAACACCCTTCAAACTGCATTGTAAAGTAAATTGGAATTGCTAACATGACTTCCCTTTACATCACATGTGACACGACTGCTGCAGTCCTGAAATGATTTAAAGCAGAAGTGTGTGCGCCAGGAAACATTAATGCAGTAAATAACTCTTAGAGGAAGCACAGACACCAGACACACATTTAATGCATTATTCTGCTCTTTAGCTCTGAATAGACCTGAATTTCATCAATGCGACTGCATGTTTTTAATCAATATCCAATACAGAAAGGTGAAACATGCAATCCTATCACATAATGAGTGCTTTATTCTTGTGGTTTATTTATTTACTTATTTATTTGTTGGCTGTGCTGGGAAAATTCCATAAGCTATCATTATATTGTGTGCAAAAAGCATGTTGCAAAGGCCAGCAGAAATACACTGATAATGTACTGATGGGTACCGCTCATCTATAATGGAGAAGCAAAGTGCTGAGTGCATTGTGGAGTTTTTGACACATTAACTTGCATTGTATTTACATGCAATACATCATTGAAACATATTTCTAAAAGTATTCTATTTCTGAATAAGAATGGCATACACACTTGGGATGGCCTGAAGGTGATTTTCCAGAAAAGTTGACCAAATAACTACTCTGGGATTGCACACTATCAGAGCTTTGTTTTGCGGTTGTGTTAATGTAATTAATTTATTGTAAGCTTAGAGTTATTTTGGCAGCTTGGTTACTACAAACACTCTTTTCAGAGAGAGGTCATTTTTGAGATTTCAAACTTACAGTGTGTTATTACCTCAAGACAGCTTTGGCACAATTAAAGCACAAATGGTATACCAGTTTATTACACCAAAAGTACAGTTGCAGAGTATTTTATTTATTTTATTTTAGTAATCACAAAAATGAGTAAATTTATTGCAAAAAATAAATATTTTAAATACAATACCCTCCTATTGCATATTTCAGGTTTTTTTAAAGAGGGAACTGCAGGGGTTTATGAGTTGATGAAAACATTTCTTAATTGTAAAATTTGACTTCAAGTATGTTACAACTAATGGGTCCAATAGATAAACTTTCAGTTAATCTGTGTCTATTGTTATTTCTCCTAGGATAAACATTTTAAGGACTGAAGCTCAGTTCAGCTTGCTATGCTGCTGTAGCTGTGATGTCTCTGGAAATGCTGAATACTGCTTGTGAGGCACTGTGATATTCAGTGAGCATAAAACCAATACAAATAAGTTGACCTTTGAGTCGTAAATGCTTTTTCCTTGAAATGTCTCTTGCTGCCGAGTAAATCTGTGAATATTCATCATAAAGGTCTGTAACACAATAGCAAAGTTAATTGGAAAGACAGTGTTCTTGGCTATAGTTCATCACAACACAATTGCAAAAGTCTGCCAAAAACAGAATGTTGTACAGAATGACACAACATCATGATCGGAGCAATTGCTGTTAAATAGTGTTTGGCACTATTGCATAGTGTTTTAATTTAATTAACCATACGCCCCTATATAAAGGGTTTATGTAGAAATGAGGCCTTGTCCCTCTGTTATTTGGAGTATTTAATGGCAACACATTGTTAAGAGAAGACCAGGATGGTTAACGCATGGCGAGGTGTAACACCATCAGTTTAACCAATTACATTTTACATTTACATTTATTCATTTAGCAGACGCTTTTATCCAAAGCAACTTACAGGTGAGCAGCTGGGGGAATGGTGCCTTGCTCAAGGGTCTCACCTCAGTCATGGTATTGAAGGTGGAGAGAGCTGATTACTCACTAACCCCACCCACAATCCCTGCCGGACCTGGGACTCGAACCCACAACCTTTGGGTTACAAGTCCAACTCCATATCCATTAGGCCACGAATGCCCAATTATGGAGTGAATCACCATTAATCTTTGATCAAGGGGTAAATATACTGGAGGGTAAGACTTCAGAATAGGTAACACTTGTTAACTATTAACTACAACTTTTCCCTCAATAAATTCTTAATTTGTTGCTTACAGTATCAATAGTTAGTAAGGTAGTTGTTAAGTTTAGGTCATGTAGAATAAAACATTAATATGTGCTTAATTAGCACTAATATATGGTTTATATTATATTAATAGGTGTAACCATAAAAGTGTTACCTACTGGATTTTCCTTTAACAAAAGATGAACTCAAATATACAAGGCTCAATACTGGACTTTCTTAATACACGTTTTGCTTTATTTTTTACAGTTTGAACATAACGTTTTCAAAGTTTACTGCATGCTTTCATAAAATTGTTATGCTTTCAGACCATTTTTTTCCAAGGAAAGATCGTAAAGGATCATACAAAGACAAAGAATCCACACACCAAGGTTTCTGCGGTAAAATTTAAGAAATAACATTCTTTGTATTGACACTGGAGGGTTTTTGTCTGATATTGTGTTTCTTGTGTAAAGGAGAGAAATAGCTCAATAGTCAGTTCAATACTGTTTGGATTAGACTGGATATTTTCGACCACGAGTCACACTTGCTGAATCATAATGTCCTAAAACTCTTAGTGGAATACAATGTGCAATGTATTATTCCAGTTAAAGTTTATGACAGACAGAAAGACAGAGAAATAGACAGATTCATAGCAACCACCCAGAATTCTATTATAACTGCATGGTAGCAAAATCGTAAAAGCTTCCACTAAGCAACTCAAACTCGCAGACATGGATTTTTTTAGACATGGATTTTTTTTTTTTCATCCAACATTCAAAGTTTGTTTTTGTTAGCTTTCCTTTTAGTACTGCATACAACCTATTTTCTTTTTGAGACTGTGTCTTTATTTCCAATTGCATGTCACTGTGGCTCAGGCAAAAGTGAAAGCTCTCGTCTCTCTCTTTGTCAAGAGGTCTCACTGCTGTTACTCATGATCATTTGCCCGACATGCTTATGATCAAATGCATTTCCATAAGTAATTTTGGGCTATTAATTAATGTGAAGGTTCCAGTTGAGTTTTTCCAAGTTAGAGGACACACATTATGTGGGCTTAAAAAGGACAATAGAATATTAATGGATATAAAAGTGGACTAAAACTTCAGAAATAGAATGCCTAATGGAGTTTATTGACCACATTAATAGCATAGACTGTGTGGTTGTAATGCTCTTATTACAGACTAAAAATATAAAACGTATAAAATCATGTAACAAACAACATAAACTTAAAGTGTGTTTAAAAGCATGGTATAACCTGACATAAGTGGTTGATATTCAGTTCAGTGGAGTAAAATAAATAAATAAGTAAAAATGTAAATAATAATAAAACTATTAGAATAATACATATTATTATTAATGACCAAAATATGTTATAACATTTTGTGTGCAGCCCTGTTGATTTCCCACATTTGCAACACTGTGACATCATTTAGACAATAAAAATTGAATAAAATAAATTGTAGTTTAATGTTAGCCGTGATGTATTTCCATTCTGTTTCCATACATATTTGCTTTAGTAAATGTTTATAGTGAGTTACATATCTCTGTGTATAGCTCATATCTCATTTCTCTTCTTTCAACCACTTGACTGAATGTAACATGGCCACAGGAGCATGCATATAATTTAAGGTCCAAAAATGACTTGCCAAAAGTCAGAAAATGTGACTTTGCTATGTAAAAGTACTCACCAACTGGCTGTTAACCTTATTATGGATTGCAAAATAACACTGAACTGATTAAACTGAATTACAACCGTGATAATCTGACCATTGCAATGATCATTTCCTTTTAAAGACATATCCACTTAAGAAAACAAGTGTTTTGAAGTGGGCCTCATTTTATGTTACTTTAAGTGTCTTTAATACCTCTGTACTTACATAGTAACTAGATGTGTACATAGCATGTAACCACAGTGTACATAGTATCTAGAGATGTAATATTTCTGTAACTACACACTTTTAACACCCCTTTGATTGGTGTGTGCACAAATGTGTAACACGACATATATAACTACATTTTGTTCCAACAATATGTATAAGAGTAATTGGAGCAGTTTGATTCCTGGGGGTGGAGATGGGTAGGTTTAGGGATATGTAAAGTGAGAGTTGGAGATGGTGAAATTGGTGCACCACTGTAATACCAAAGTACTTACACAGTAACTGCTCAGGAACTGTCCACTTAATATAAAGTGTAACATTCTGGACACAAACCATAATTTATATGTAAAGCCTAACTTACTGGCCGCTGCTGTGTAACATCAGAGGGTAGCACTTTATTTTGATAGTCCACTTTAGATATTCTACTAACAGTAAGCAACTTTGCAACTACATGTCAACTAACAGTCATTAGAGTATTAGTCGACTGTCTGCTTAATATCTCCTAACACTTTGTTTTGATGGGTCCACAACATTCTACATATTGACTATCAAAAACTTTGCAAGTATATGTCAACTTATTCTACTAACCCTAAACCTACCCTAAGTCTACTCTGAGAGTAGACATGTAGTTGTGAATTAATGATAATTAGTTGACATGTAATTGACATGCACTTGCTTACTTACTTACTTATAGTTAGCATAATGTCTAAATGGACTATCCAGATAAAGTGTAACCCAACAGAGTAATTACATGGTAAATCCATATATTGTTTACTTAATACAAAGTGTACTACTTTGTACGCCAAAAAGTGCTGTTACAGTAGATTTGTTACACATTTGTGCTTTCATTACTAATGTCTTGTTTACACATTTGTATTCACAGTAGATGTACCAGTGTGTTCTTACACTGGGGTTAGATACTGCATACACATCTAGGTACTATGTAAGTACAGGTACTAGGGCCACAATATGAAATAGGATCAAAAAGTGTTTTAATATTCTTAAGTGTTTTATTAACAGTTTCACTAAGGAACTGAGACTGATCATCTCATATATGATGCTGCAAATGTGGCATAAAGTTAATCCTGGCTTACTGAACACCTGTACTTGCCAGTTAATGTTCAAAAAAAAAAAAAAAGACGCACTACATGCCTATAATAGTATCTTTTTCTTTTACTGAGAAATGTTTTTGGTATTCTTTATGCCAATGTCAGTTCACCTTTTTGAAAGACCAGTACCTTTGACATTTTCGAAGCAGTGAACTAGAAAAAAAAAAAGGGCTTTTAGCTCTTTAGACCATGAAAGAGATGAATTAACTCACATTTTGCTCAAAACGTATGACATTTTAAGCATTAAAAGGCTGTCACAGTTTTGTCTTTATTGTTTGACTGACCAAGTTAAGATAACCACACAAATGGACCTGACTAACAGCATGAAGACTGACTGCAGGATTAAGTGTCATTTGGGACATTCCTTTCTACATTAGATCAGCAGTCTACCAAAGATTCCTTATCAATACCAAAATGCTGTACATCCCATGTAAGTTTGCGGTCTTTCCAGGCGTTTTCTCGAAGCGCACAGTCAATCAAATAATTACCATTCATGTATTATGCCCACTTCTTGTTAATTAGGTCATTGGGGGGAGGGACATCATTATATTAATGTAGAAATTAGTAGCAGCATTTCTGAAACATATTTCAAGTGTGCACGCTTCCTCATAATTGATAGCAGGTTTAGAGCAGGTTTAGACCCTAGCGATATGAACCCTAGCGAGGGTAAGGGCTCGGCGTCCGGCTCGAAATTCGGCTGCCCCCCGGAGTGGAGAGAAGTGATCAAAGGGAGGCAGGAGGGGAGGAGGAGGGTTTGCAAAAGCGAGATGAGGAAGGGAAGCTGTGATTTTATAGTGCTTGGAAAGGGTTTGATTGGGTGATCGTAATGAGGGGAAGGTTTAGCTGATTGCTAACAGCTACAGGCAATTCGTACAGCGTTTCACCCGAACTATGTTATTATCAAAACATTTATGTTGTTTAAGTTTAAAACACTCAAAGTGAAAATAAACGAATCAAGAAATGTTTTGTTAGCTGGTTGTTGTACATTTTGTGGAAGTTCCTAAATTAAATAAAAAGCAGATTTCAGACAAAAACACATTCACTGTTATTAAGAAACATTGGTCTGAAACTCAAGCTCCGATCCTAATCAAACACACCTGATCCAGCTAATAAAGGTCTTCAGGATTATCCAGGTGTGATTTGGAGCTGGTTGGAGCTAAACTCTGCAGAGTTGTGGCCCTTCAGGAATTGAGTTTGAGACCACTGATGGAAACGTCAAGAATCATACAGGATCATAGAACCACTGTTAAGGAAAGATAAGCTTGTTAAGCTTTCCAACACAACCCAGCATTATGTGAATAGTGGATGCCCTTTGTTCTTCCAGGGCAGCAACAGAGTTTCACAAGTGTGTTTGTTGACTAATGTTTTAGGCGCAGTTCGATGCTGGATTGCACATTGTTCGATACTGAAAGATCGAGCTGTCTCAGCTATAAAAGATCCCAGTAAGTGAAACAGCATGTCTGTGTTTTGTTAGCAATCGGTGCAAGTGCTCATCACTCTTTAGCTCTGCCCACACGACACGCCTCCACGCACGCTCAGCTTTGGTCTCTTTGGAGATATGAAGGATGCATTACTACTCTGAAGGTACTCAAGATTAACATGAGATTGGGTGAAATCGTGTGTGTTATGCCCCCTTTAAGGAAAGCATAACACAAAGAAAAATTAACATAACTCAGCATGAACATAACTCAGTTCATTTTCACACACACACAGCATCAGTTTGAAGTGCAAACCTCAGCAATTACATAGTAGTCAGTTGCTACTTTCACGGGAATCGTAATGATGGGTGAACTTGCTGACTGTAAGTCAAAGTACGTGATCATAAGCACAACAATTAAGTGTGAGTAATTAGGAGACAAAATTCTCTTCCTGTCAGCCTGTTCCTGTCTCTCCACCTCTGGCTGCCGCGGCTCCCTTTAAACTGCACTTCCTTTTAATCGTCTGATGCTGTTGAACAGCACAGTGCCTCCAACTGCGTTTGATAATCTGTCATCCACACGCCATGCTCAGTGTCGTCAACATGCAGCAAACGCTACTTCAGAAATTAAACACTCACATTTTAACTTGAAAAACTGCAGTTATATGACACACTGACAAAAACGAAGCCAACACTGAGAAATGTTTGCTTAACTGGAAAAGCAGAGGAGGGTTTTTGACGGAAGTGTTCTTCCTCGCCACCTCCCAACATGCATCAGCCGGCATAAGATTTATGGCTCTTCTAATTAAATTTTGCTAAGCTGGCAGACACTTGAGCGAACTGTGATGTTCCTCCTGGATTCTGATTAACAGGGGCTGAATTCATTATTGTCCTGTAGTGCTCGTCTGGGTCCTTAACAGCCCCGGCTAATTAAAAAGAATAATGCTGCCAATATTACACTGCATGCAATCAACATTTATGCTTACTTGTAAAAACACAAATACACAGTAGACTATAGGTGTGCATTGTAGTAGCTTACACAAAAGCAGAGATGTCTTAAAAGCTTCAAAAATACATTCTTTATTAGCATTTTGGTAATAAGAGATATGAGGTTGACAAATACAGTATAAACTACTGTAGTATAAACTAATAGGCACAGCTTTTTTAGCTGTATTTTCCAGGACTGCTGTACATAAGCTGCCTGTTGGGTAGTAATTTAATTTCCCTGAAAATTGCTGCATGAGCAATGCAAAAAAAAGAAAGAAACTGGAATAAATAAATAAAAAAAGAACAGTAGATGGATTTTAACCATTATATATACGCTGCCACACATTTCCAAGGCCGATGCATCCAATGACCCTTTTAAAAAAAGAAGTAAGAGCAACGAACAGAAATATCAAACCATTGTTTTGGCTAAACAGAAATCATAATTAATAATTTGCATAAATGTTAAGCACGTGACAGCTTGCCTCGACTTGCCATTTATGAACAATGCTTTTGTCCTGAAAACACCACTTTCAGCCTTTCAGTTTAAATTGACCGCTGTTATAGTGACTCTTGGATGTCAGAAGATGTGTCTGCATGATTTTATTGTGCTCACTTGGAATCAAACCACAATTCTAAAAATATGATGAAACTGCAAAGAATTCATAAAACCAACATACAGAACATCTAGGGAAACACACATTTGTGTAATTGGACTTTAGAAACCTTAGTTCCTGTGAAACTGTGAATAGAGATGGTGACAACTAGCCCCAGGCTCTACTATAATCAACAAGGTGAACACATTTGTTGTCATGACAATGTTGCACACAACATTTCTTTACCTACTGCACAGTGGAATTTAATAAAATAGTGACTCCGGTTTATGATTCTGCCAAATGCGATATTCCCAGACAATGGATATTCAGCACTTCGTAACTTCTTGTATGGAAGAAATGGATCCAGAAGTCTGGAAGATCTTTATTTGACCCTATAATTCTGCTTAGTAGAAATTTACACCATTTATTACCTCACACTGAATATCATCGGAACCCACTGAACAAACGTCTTTGTCAGACGCTGAAATGACGTCCCCTGACAAGCCAGAATGAAAGTTTTTATGACGTCCAGTATTGATATACATATGTCTCTAGATGGTTCAAAGTTAGTTAAAATGTGCTCATTGTGGAATTTCATTCAACGTTGTATAACATCAGCTGCAGACTAATTTTAGACATTGTTTATACGGCTTCTGGGCCAAATAAACAATCAAAGAAAGACGTCATAAAAAGACGTCATAAAAACTTTAATTCTGGCTTGTCAGGGGACGTCATTTCAACGTCTGGCAAAGACGTTTGTTCAGTGGGAAGCCAAGCAATGATTGATATGCTATGATTTATATGTAAGTGATCTTCCAATGTTCTCAAATTTTTTTAACAATTGTTTTATCATGTTTTTGTGCATGCACAACATGTGCATTTAACAGGTAAGTCTTCCTGAGAAATAGCTGGAGTCTGTCAGTCAGCCACTGCAATGTGTTGATAGTCAAATGAATAAACAGATGATGACCTTCACTCAGAATGACTGTAGACTGCTGTTTAAGCCACAGAGTGCTGAAGCTGAAGGCTTCAAAACACCTGCCTCTTTTCAACTGCTCTGCTTTCATCTGTATTAACACAACCTTTTTTTCTCGTCAAAACTCGTTTTTTTCCCATCATGTAGCTGTGAGCCAGTTTAACGTCCAGTGGCAGAAGCGCTTCTGATGTTCTGGAAGAGACTACTCTATACTCTAAAACTCTAAAACTAATGCTAAATTGAGTCATATCCTCTGAAATTTGTGTCATCTCTTTCTCTATATGCATATCATTTGACAATGATGATTTGGTGTCTTGCTTTTTATGCCTTCCAGTCAATTTTGGTGAAACTAATAATGTGAAAAACAAACAAAAATGAATCAATAAATAAATAAAAAAATAA
>JAUCMU010000503.1:0-12341 GCA_032275025.1 Enteromius treurensis | reverse complement strand
AATGAAAAAAGCATATAGTCAAATCCTTAGTTTATTTATATGAAGATATTTCATATAAATAAAATATATATATATATATATATATATATATATATATATATATATTTCATTATTTGCATTAGTTTTTTATTTACTTGATTTGGGATTTGTTTGAAATTTCAATTTAATTTTGTCATTTGAAACATTTTAATTCAACATAAGATTTCAGCCTTTTGTCTGAAAAAATATATTAAAAAGGACACCTTTATATTTATTATTTGTCTTAAGTCTCGTTTGTGGAGGGAAATAAAGTAAGACAATCATGTCGTGTAATCGTAAATCATATTGCATTGTGAATAGAAATGCTTCAGTGTTTTTTTTTTGTTTTTTTTTTGTTTTTTTTGGCCCATTGAAAATTAATAACTACTTGGTTCATATTTTGTCTTCTACAGAAGAGGTTTGGAATGACAAGAGGGTGAACCATGCCTTCAGAGTCTAGCTGAAATCATCCAAAGTACTGTATTCCATTTTATAACAAGACTGATAGTGTGGGCTGCCGTGCCACATTTGGATTCTTTCTCCCCCTCTCGTGACTCATGCTTCTTCTCAGGCATTACTGGAACATAAATATGCACGCAGACAGCCCACAGAAAGCGTGGGTGTGCTGCCAGACCTGGTTGGAGGACGGGTTAGAACATCTCTTCAAATTCGCCCTGAATCTGCAGTGAGACCCCGAGCAGAAGATGCGAGGCACCTCAGAGTGGGAGGATTGTTTCCTCTGCAACTTTACTCACTAACTCATATTCATTGAGACGCAGCTGGACAAGAGGGTTTTCCTCGTTTAAAGAAACTCACTGGAATTTAAGTAATAGCCCACCCAAAAAATGACAATTCTTTCATCATGTACTGAACCTTGTGTTGCTAAAAACCTCTTTGACCTTCTACACAATGAAAACATAAAAAGAAGATATTTTAAGAAATGTCTCTATGTCCAAACAAAGGATAGACAAAAACAGTTCAGACATTCTTCAAAGTATGTTCCACAGAAGAAACAAAGTCATACCGGTTAGTATTCCTCCATGTACAGACTCTACACAAGCTATGTGGTACTGGCCATAAGCAGAAGTTGACATGAGAAGCTATTTCGGTTCCTCTTAGCTCTTATTTCTGTGAATCACGATGTTGCAGCCTTGGGCGAGAACTTGAGATCTTTCTAAAGAGAAAAAATCATATGTCAATGCTAGACTACTTGGATGCTCTGTTGGACAGAGATATGAAAGCCTGAAGGTACTGTGAGGTGAATGCTGTCCTGAAGTATCCCTGATCTGTACCCTAAAAAGTCTTGGTTGGAACAACAAATCCATATATTGTGTTCTTGGCCACGCTGTAAATATAGAAAAGGAATCATATTTGTCGAGAAGTAATTGCATACTTTTATATTTGTATCTGTGGTTCTCAACTGGTGGGTCGTGACCTGTCTGTTCTACTGTAGATAATCCAGTCTAATTTTAACAATATCAGGGTTTTTTTGCTTGAAAAAAATGTTGGTACTGTGTTGGGTCCAGTGGACCCTTTTCACAAACTATGTTCCCACAGTAATTGAAAACATCATAGCATTGGAAAACTAGCATTTTATTTTAATTTAATTTAATAAAAGTACATTTATGACACTACGTTTCACAACTTATATCAAAACAATGTTTCTCAATGGCTAAAGAAACAGCAGCAAATTTAACATTTTGCTCTTCTGACCAATGTAATCAGTCTTTCTATATATTTTTTCATATTTGTGCAAATGGGACCACAAAAATTATGTTTGTTGTAGTTTCTGTTCATCAATATAGAGATTTACCAAAACTAGCATGACATACTCTTTTGAGAATGCCAGAAATGGGAAAAAGGGTCCATATACAGTAGGCCCTGACATAAAACCACAGCATTAAATCATCCTGACTCCACTCTTACATATAAGTTCTATATGTGATCTAAAAAATTAAAATAGCAAAAACATCAAAACATTCTATTCTAATGAAAACATCAAAGGAACTAGGCTCTTTATGTAGCACTCTGCTCATTACATGATGTTGTAAAGAGCAGCAATGATGTGAACTGTCTCACTGCCTAGATACAGCTCAGCCAATCAAACCCAGAGCTATGGTTTCCTTAGCAACAGTGTCAGAGCTCATTCTAAATAATATGATTCATTCTCATGAAAATCAGGAGCACAGGAAAGTTCTGTGAAAAGAGAAACCATTTATTGTTCATTTTCAAATGCCAAAAAAACTAAAACAAAACACACTAATTAGCCCCCAGCAAGCAACAATAACAATCGAACTGGGCTGGCGACTGAAATAAAGCATGTTTTCCCCCCTCACATCTAGTAGTGTGGACAGGACACCCATTAAATGAAAAGCTGTGAAGTGGCCCAGTCTATTGAAGTAAATGACAAGCCAGGTGTCTGCGCTGTCTCAAACTGTTTTTTGGTGAAACTTGCTGTCAGTGAAAGGCAATAATGAATGACTGAAGTGAAGGATGGAGACAAACTGATTTTAGCTCTACTGAGCAAATGGCACCTCGTGATCTTAACTGCTGTAAAGAGGTGTAAAAGTATAGGGAATTATGGGCTGCTACATAGTTTTGTCATAAGCGAGATATGCATGGAATTGACTGCCCTGATTGGCAGGTCCTTTAGGTGGCGACACTAAAGGCCCGTTTGCTAGCCAAAGAAGGTTCGATAAACTACAGTTAATACCATATGATGTAGAAAGCACCACTGGTTAGCAATCACCTGACCCACGTAACTAAATCTTTAAGGAACACCAGCCCTGTCTCACGGCAATTCGTTCATATTTTACGAGGTGGCTAATTTGTACAAATCGGTATGACCTCACTAGTGTGAATTCATACGATTTTTGTTAAGTCGTAAGTATTTTGCGAGTTGCCAATTCGTATGAATTTGAACGAGTGACCTATTCCAAAATTCCAAAACCTACCAGTCACTGGGGTTTAGACAAAATCATATGAGTGAGGTCGTACAAATTTGCTACCTTGTATGAATACGTACGAATTGGTCGTGAGACTGTGTTGGGAACTCCTGATCACATGGATGACTGGATTATGCCCTGCAAAATTTCAGATTACAATGTTAAATGTTACTGCATTTTAACAGCTGGGCCATTGATTGCAACAGCTCAAAGAAGAAGCTGAGAATATCAATAAAACCACAAAAAATTTGCATTCTTATAGTTTTAGTTTAGTCTTTTAGCAAAATATCCTTCACGTTTAGTATTTCATCGTCATTGTCATATGTTTTTGTCAGTTTTTAACATTCTATATATTATATTCTCCATAACTGTAAATACAATTATAACAATGACTATAGATGGTTTCAACGACAACAACATAAACAAACGTTACTGCGCATGCGTTCTTTTGTGGCCCCAACTTAACTTCCGGTAAACATCCAAATAGAATCAATAACAACAGCTAAGTCCTTTCTAGAGTAGATCATTTTTTTGATAACAAGCAAAATATGTTTGTGCATGAATCAGACGGATTTATTAAGCTATCAGCAGGAGGTGCTTTAAGCGTGAGAAACGAGAGGTTTCCTGGTAACGGCTGTAGACAAAGCAGCTCTGAGCTTACAAACGCATGATGAAATGAAAATGACATTTTCTAAAGACAGTCTTCCTTCACAAAAACAGTGATATAAAAACACTCATGCTTCGGTTTGATTTTTAAATGTGCTTTACGTGGTCGTAGCCGGCGGCACTAACCAGACGATAAACAAACACAGACTGGAAGTTAACTTAGGTCCAGACGCGTGCGCCCTATATTACATTCTAAAAATGTTTGGTTAAATACAATCCATCACTGGGTGAGATATGGACAAACCCAGAGATTGGGTTGTTTTTGACCCCGCATTTGGGTTACGGCCCAAAAAGTTGAGTTAAACAAGTAGAAGTGTAGTAAAGTGATTTCAACAATATTGTTCCTTTGTGTCGTTACAGTTACTGTTACAGTCAACAGTATGAATGGGCCAACATAGTCAAAATGTTACATGTTAAAAAAATATGTTAATAGAAAATGCATAATGAGGTTTAATTAATGCAAATTGGCGACACATACAAAATAACATCATAAACGTATGAAACATAATGCAAAAGATTTAACTACTAAGAAAGGACGCGGCTTAAATTCCTTTAATATGATGCTCACGGAAAAGGGTGAAAAATAGCACAGTGCTTCAGGACATTGTAGATGTCATTAATCACGAGGAATGTTTGCATTATGATCAACACAGATAAACATTCTTGATTTTGGTGTCACGATCTGTTACAGACAACACAAATGTTTGACCGATTGCATTGCTATTGCAGCCACAGGCAATACGGGATTTATACTGTTTACGCAACCCAATGGTGAGTTTTAATCGGTGAGCTCTCAAAGGATGCAACATCTTCTACCTCGTTCTGTCGGGGCTTGTTTTTATATAAAAAGTAGTCTGACATTAATGGTGTGACATTCTACTTTGCCGTTTTATGTGTGGGGATTCCTGAAAGAGCGATTTCCTTGTGAGCATATGCGGGCCGTGCGCTGTGACTCACCTTGTGCAGACAAACCTGTCAAGTTGCCTTCAGTAAGAACTAAAATCGCCATGATCTTTTCTTCTCGCTTTTCCTCAGAATACCACAAGATCCCCTCCCCCACTCTCCTTTCCTTCCTCTGCGGGGAGCTGCTTCGGGAAGAGCGAGAGAGAAAGCCCTTTCACCTACATTCAGCTAAGCCTGCTTAATGTGGCTGTGCAGCATGGGGCGGTGCAGGGCCGTGATCGCTGTGATGTTTGAGTGCTTCCTAAAGCGCATAACGCTTGTCCATCTGTGCGGGCTGCTTATTCACAACACGTACACATGCCTGTTCAGTTGTACCCTGCCTCCAAAATAACCAAATCGTTCGAAACACTATAATTGCCTTGCTCTGTCCTAAACAGTACGATTATTGTCTTTTGTGTTAATTCAGCTTATTTATATTTAGATGTTTGATTTAATACCGTCTCAAATGCTTTAATAGTGTGGTAACAGCCCTTCTGAATGCTTTTTATGAAGCAAAATAAACAGTTGCCATGGAAACCACAGCCAATTTTCGTTACATGAGTGATGAGTCGATGCAGTAGCCAGTTCACTCCATTAACATGTCTCGCACATCACAATACAGCTACTAACAGGACAGCGCCAACACAAAACAACATTACCCAATGCTTTTTTTGTTGTTGTTGTTGTTGTTGTTGTTATGCATCATTTATTAAACTGGAAACTGAAAATGTAAGATGCTGTTTAGTTGTTATAAAATAATATATATATATAAGTGTATATTGGGAATTAAATAACTAAATATCGTAAAATTGATTCATTGGTTTATTTCAGGCCTTGCAAATATATTTCTGCAGAAAATAGTAAAGTATACTTAAAATAGTGTACTTAAATTCAAAATTAATTTTTTAAAATGCATATTGCATTTGAGTTAAAAATATAAATAAATATAAATATAGGCCTACATTAAATATAAATGTTTCTTTCTAGTTTTACTTACATTTATTTTTTAAAAATAAATCTTTTTTTTTTTGTAATTCTGTCACACAAAGTTTGAATTCTCAAAATTGTAAAATATAATAATCATAATAATAAATACAGTCTTACTTTATCACCATATACATCCTATTAAAATTTAAATTAATATTTTGGATTAGTTTTCTTTTTTGTCATTTTTATTATTTATTCTTTAAACGTTTATAGTGTTTTTTTTAAATTAATTGTATTTCAGTTTTAGTTTTAGCATTTTAGCACTTAATGTGAAAATAATACAAATTTAAACAAATAAAAACAAAATTTATACGTATTTTAAGTTAATTTTATTTCAAGTATTTTTTTCTTTACTTGAAAAAAGTGCATTAAGGTGCATAAAAATGGTGTACAGTGACAACCCTGATCATTTAAAGGACATTTCGTTTGATTTATAGGTTTATTTCTGCAGGATCATGCTGGGTAACAAATCTTATTGGTCCGAAATCCTGCTTCACATAAATAACCTACATGAAAAGTAAAATTTTCTGATTATTTTTGTGGCACAACACAACAAGTTGACGTTCACACTCGTCACATCATGTTGGTTCATAGATTTAAGAAATTAAATAAGAATAACCATTTACTTTTACCAACATCTATATCTATATCACATACAACACCTTGATATCTAATGCTATTATTGACTGATTTTGTTATTTACATTAGTTGCAGTCACATACACCAATGAACACACAGCCAGTACCCCGAGAGGGGTTTCCCCAGCTAATGCCATTTAAATACTGCAAGCATCATCCAACCATTGACTGCAGATTTCATCATCATCCTTGACTAGGTCCATAAGCACTATAATAACCTGTGAAAAATGGACTTCATGAGTGATTGCGACAAAGCATGTTATTTCTGGCCATCTGTGTGAAGGAACTGGCATGGAGACCGTGGCTCCACAAACCTTACAGAGGCGGTAAAGCAGGTCATTATGGAATCACAGAGCGGGTGATGGATGGAGAGATTAGGGCACTGCTTGTGTCCCCACACGCTAACAAGGATGGTGTGAGTCAGCATTTATTTCCCCTTGGGGGCCCGTTCCATTGTCTAGACCCAAATAGCCGCAAAACAACCGGCAGTCAGCCGGGTCCACCGAGACCACCGCACATGTCACAATGGTTCTGCTGTGGTGTGATTCAAAGTAAAGTCCAACAAAACAAACTGGGGAATCTCTCACCTCTGTAATTTCCAGAGCTACATCAATATTAGGTCATTAAATGTCTCCACAATGAGGCATACTGTGATTCTAAACTCTTGATTTGTTTTCCTGGGAAGCTGTTGGTCAGTTCTCACCTCTCCATTTTGAATTCATATGTATATACTTCTTCTTGCCAATTAACGCTGACAATCAGTGACACTTGGGAGTATATCCAGGGCCTGTAAATGGTTTGTTTGCTCCTTTAATATTTGCAAACGGCTATAGAAAGACTATGACTTGTCTAAAGGTATTATGTTGTGAGACAAACACATCTGGTGCAAATGAAAACATTCAGACAATTTACATACTGTGCCTTTAAGAAGGATTTTACTCATTCTCTGTTGAGCTAGAACAGCTGCAGTGACAAAGTTGTGGCGTGTGTCCAAACCACACTCCGCTTTTTCCTGGCAGACATTTTTTTCCATACACCTGCAGAATCTCTCTCTGCCTCCACTGCTCTGTTACACTCCATGTCTCAGAGAAAGATTACATTTTCTTCACTTCATATGATTTGAGAATCTTTCACACAGTTATTATAGCATAGTGTTATGCTGTAAATTAACAATTTCGTGATGGAAAAAAAAACATGGTTAGATTTAGATTTTTCTGGAACTATTTCATTAATTAAATATAGAAACAACAAAATCATTTTTCTTTACATAATCTGAAAAACTGAGGTTTCATCAACTGACTTGAAATAAATTGCAAAACAGTCATAAATTAGACATACAAATACTGAAAACAGTATGCAGATGAAATACTACCTGAGAGAAAATTGAAAACAGATTAAGGCTGAAAGTGCAGATTGAGAAAAGCCACGTCTCAAAATACAGTGGCATAAGTTCAGGTGAAGAAGAGGAAGGAGCAGGAACAAATCAAAGAAATTCTTCTATCCTTTCTTTGAAGCTTGTGACTCAGCAAAACCTGAGACGTTTGAATTGACCAATAAAAATTTACGCACCTCTAGTGTATAATCATCTCAACCGAGTCTGCAACAGAAATGAATAGGCCTCCCTTTATTTATTTCTTTCTTACGTTTTAGCTTCAATGATGTGAGCAACACACTATCTATTTTCTATATTTTTTAACCTGTCCTCCAACCAATACACCCGTATAGGTCGTTTGTACAATATCAGGGAAACATGACCCATCAGAGCGTATACTACAAATGCGCCCCTATCGGCAACAGCACATTTGCATATTAATGTTTTGTGCAATTTTATCTGCTTTGCATTTCAGGGTTGGTATAGCTCAGTTTGTAGAGCGATGCGTTATAAAACGAAACATGATCATGGTTTTGAATGGTAGTGATAGTCAGACGTCATTTCATAACGACAGATGCAATACGACACTGTCATTATTTTTTATGCTCGCTAGAGGGTGCTTACCTTTAAAACGTAAATATAGGTCGTAATAAGGTACTTGCACAAAAGACCTATAGGATCGTTTTTTGTTGGAGGACAGGCTGCCTCTTTGTAAATGTAATGTCCACCGTTAAAAGTTTAATGCATTTGAAAATAATGTAATACCTACTCTATACTTTTGTTAGAAAAGGTTATGTATATGCAAATATAAATGTGCACTAGTTTACAAATCATGCACTATATAGCACAAGTGTTTTGAGTTCATATCATAGTATTGTGCAAGGAGTCGTGTGAAAATAAGTCTTTATTCATTGATAATATGCGCTGTAATCATAATTAGTGTAAAATGATACAGTTGTTGGTGTTTTGCTGCCTCTAGTATTGATTTCAAGTGGAAACTGCAGTGAATTGCATGTATAGATACGTTTTTTGACTTCCGCAAAAAAGGTAAGTAGAGACATGTTTTTTAATGTGCCAGACGGTGACTAATGAATTCCTCTGTGGAGTGACTTTTTAAAATTTCTTCGAATTGCAAAACAGTACATTCCTCTTCCTGTCATTCCAATTCAAATTCCAATTTAACTTCCTGTGGGGTGTAAAAAATTTAATTCCGATTCAAACTTATGGACTGAAAGGGAGCCGGTTCTTATGTTCTGAATTTTAGCATTGCTATATGGAGATTTACTGTAAGAAAACTGACTGTTGACATCTTGGCTTGATTCCTGTATTTTACGCAACACTTAAGTTTAAGCCCCTGGTGATGGAAATTACTTGGCAGAGACAGACCACTTAGAATGATTATGACCAACACTGCAGGAAGAGACAGAGCTCACAAATACACAAGGTAGCAACTGTTACTAAGGGGGAGGAGAGATAAACAGCACACAACAGAGCAAGACAGAGAGTATAGGAAAAGAGCACAACAGAGAGAGACAGAGAGAGTGAGTGAGAAAGAGAGGGGAGGGAAGAAAGAATGAGCTCTTTGTGCTCAGTGAGGTTGAATAATGAATTGTGAGTATGTGGAGGTTATCTGAGGGCACTATGTCTCTATAGGCTGGGACCTTGGCTTGCCAGTATTGTGCATGCAGCATGACCATCCATTGGATGCTTACATAAAAAAGTCAGATAGTTCTGTGAGTCCTCTCTTCCTTTCTGAGTGCTGCGGAAAGGCTTTTTGTTTAAAATGGCACAGGCAATGACTCAGTATGAAGCGCTTGTAATTCAGGTCACCGTGAGATGTGTGCTTTTTATACAAGATTCTTCTATAAGCCATTAAAGTGAGAGGCGGATTTAGGGAGAAAGAGGCTTTTTATTTGTTTTGGCCGCATTTTAGAGGAATGAACGGGAACTGTGGCATTTTCAATCCAGTCTCTCGCCATGTTAAAAGGCATGTTCCAGATTCAACTCAAATTAAGCTCAGTTTGAATAATGTTGATTACCGTGAAAGTAAATTTTGAATTATTTTCTTAACAAAAGCTAACATGGGTTAAAGTGTGGGACTTGATGCAAATGTTGCATTTAATAGAACAGCCGCAAAAGCTAAACAACATGCATGTGAACATGATTATTCAAATTATTAATTGACCTTTAAATGTTTAAATAACTTTGCCATGAAAAAATAGTACAGTAAAGAAAAAATTTATTATAATATAACATAGCACCATATAGGTCTATATATATGACATTTTACGTTATAGTGACAATAATCCTAATACATTTTACAACTTAAGTTTACAATTCATTTTTCATTATAACACAGTAAACACAAAATGGCTGTAAAAAAAAAGAGCTTACTCAATAAACAAGTTTCAGCAGAAGCATTAAAATTTTATGAAAATTGACTCCCATTATGAGTGCCTCACTGTAGACTGTGACTTTTTTATTTGTTTTTTTTTTTTAAAGATAGCAAGAAACTAGTTGG
Organism: Enteromius treurensis; assembly: GCA_032275025.1. Lineage (NCBI taxonomy): Eukaryota > Metazoa > Chordata > Actinopteri > Cypriniformes > Cyprinidae > Enteromius > Enteromius treurensis. Next base: position 2,252 of record JAUCMU010000503.1, on the reverse strand, counting down.
AATTATTATTATTATTTTACTTTACTTTTTAAAATGTATTTATTTTTAGCTAATCAAAATTATTCCACAAATGCTGTAATTAAGTTTAACTTGTATTGGACCTGAAATATTTCTTTAACCTCTTTTTTTTTTTTAGATTTGAGGATGTACCGCATTTGGCCAGTGTCAGGCTGCACCATGGTGACTCCATTAAAAAGAAGATTGGATTGGGATTTTCTCAAAGCAATTGTAAAGATGAATACTGCAGTGAACACAATGTTGCCAGGGAGTTTGCCCTTCAGCTCAGAAGTGCTAGAGGACAGGGCCAAAACAGGGGAAAAACCTAAGAAAGATTCAGTTTGTTTGATATTTACTCACTTAGTACTCTGAGGACCCTTAATGAATGCCCAGAGGAAGCAGTTAGATTAATGTGGTTAGTAATTGAAAAAAAAAAACATTCTCCATTTAATCAGTGGGGCAGTAAAATTATGTGATATGACAAAAAAAAAAAAAAAATAACAGTGTACAAAATAAATATATTTTTATTTCTCTCTTATATTAATTACATGAGTCTGTCCAGTGGTAAATAATGTAATGAAAGTAAATCCATCAACCAAATCCATTAACATCTGTCCTTGGTATGGTATACTAAAAAGTAATGCTTTATATGAAATAATTTTCATTGTTAACCTGGACGACAGTGTGCTACTATTAAACAGCAAAAGTAGATATATTCATGCATGCCATTTATAAATATGTTTAGCAAATATGATAACGGTTTTATTTTGTAATTTATCTAGAAATCAAATGCTAAAATGCAATGTTTAACAAAAGTAAAATCACCATAAGCTTTATAATTATGTGAAGCTTAACAAGCAAAATTATTGCATTTTACAAATATTAATGAGAAGAAAACCATCAGATCGCTGCTGCAGCAAAAACATAAGTATCCAATGTCTATTCTATGTTAAATTACTTCTAAAACAAACACTTGGCCATTAGATTACTTAATTGAAGTTCAATTAACTCTAGTCTCATTTCATTAGTGCACAGAGGCAATTAATTTGTTGCCTAAGGTACGGATAGAATATCAATGTTACCAAAGTCAGCAACTCTACCTGCACTAATTTAATCAAAAATATATTTTATATTTATAAATATAATTTTTGTCCTGAAAGGGAGCCCAATGGGTTTAGAACAACATGAGGGTGAATAATTAATGACAGAATTGTCGTCTTAGTGTGAACTATATCCCTTTGATAAATAGCAAGACTATGTCAGCATATTTTATATCAAGAACTTGAATAAATGGCCACTCTTCAGATCAACCCAAGAGTGAAACTTATGAAATTATTTTAATCACATTGATTTGTACCTGTGAGGCTGAGAGTCTCTGGGAAATAAGAATATTTCAGACGTACGACACAGAAATGGAGGTGATATTGAACTGTCCACTGTCCACCGCAGGAGCCAAAGAGAACTGAATTAGAACAGTGCTGAGCATGAATACTTCATGAGCTCATGATGTGGAAAAGAGAACAAAGGTTTGAGAAAGACACACACACTCATAAAGGCCACGCACACAAACAACGCATTACTCACACACTATTTTAGCAGGGCAAAGGTTGATCATATTACCTGTAAGCAGATAATTGGCTTACACCGAAGAGTAAAGTGCTAGATGTTTGATTATGTGGTGGAGGAGTATTAGAGATGAGATGATTAACCTTTTAAAAGACAAATATATATATCTGTCCCTTCTTATTTTCAGTGGACAGATGATAAAAACCAAAACAGATGCTTTGATTACATGAGCCTTAATCTCCAAAACGCTGTACAACAGCCCGGTATTCACACACTGACAAAATAAAACAAACACCCCCATTATACTGTGCAAGGATTTGTCCAAAGTCTAAATAAACAGCAGACCCGAGCTTTAAATTGAAACTAAAGCCATGCTGCTCTGAAAAGCTACAAAAATGTGCCAGGTGTGGCCTAAAATAAATTTCAGCACATCTTAATATAATTTGCTTGTTACTGCTTAGATGAATGAAGAAGAGCACTCTGAATACAAAACAGACAGAGAGAGCAAGCTAAAAATGCCAGGCAGTCCTAAAGCAAAGATTAGATTTTTTGTTTGTATAATTACGTTAATGATGTGAGTCACAATTCTTAATCAGTTAAATGTTGCTGTTTTTTGTAACACGGGGGGGGGGGGGGGGGGGGGGGGGGGGGGGGGGGGGGGGGGGGGGGGGGGGGGGGGGGGGGGGGGG
>JAUCMU010000502.1:0-12344 GCA_032275025.1 Enteromius treurensis | reverse complement strand
CATGTAAAATAGAGTTAGCAGCAACATTATATCTATTTTCACTGAAAGCTCTGCTCCTCACAGCCGCGCGCTGAACAAACATAGAGAGGGGTGTGCGCGCGCTGTGAAAACAAGAACTCACTCGGTTGAGGAATGCATGATTAGTCAAGACAACAGACAAGGTGGGAGGAGACATGAGTGCATAATAAGAGTCCAGGGATAGTAACGGAGACAAACACATAATGGAACCTTTGAGTTGGAGTGCCATCTAGTGGCTTTCGCTGTGAACTCCAGCTGGGGTGTTAAATAACCCCCCCTTTAAGGAACTGGCAAACGCCCACCAGGGCAGAGCAGAAGGCGGAGATACCCACCTGTGGGGAGCAGGAGATCGGACTGCACAGAAGAATGCAATAAATACACCATTAATGATTCGTACATACACAAGACATATGGGGCTTATATTCACATGAAAGTTAGGCTAGGGGGAGGAGGAATGTAGTAATCAGAACAACAGACAAGGTGAGAGGAGACATGAGTTCATAATAAGAGTTTAGGGATAGTAACAGAGACAAACACATAATGGAACCTTGGAGCTAGAGTGCAATGGCATATATATATATATGTGTGTGTGTGTGTGTGTGAGTGGGATTTGTGGTTTACGAGGACACAAATGTGTATAATGACATGGGTACTACAACGTAAACATGGTTTGTGAGGACACTTCCTGTGTCTCCGTAAAACAAAATATACTAAACAGTGTTTGATGAAATTCAAAAACTGTACATAGTTTCCTGTAAGGGGTAGGTTTAGGTGTAGGGTCGGTGTAGGACAATACCGCATATAGTTTGTACAGTATAAAAACCATTACACCTATGGAGAGACCTTGTAAACCACAATTGCAAGTGTGTGTGCTCATAAGTTTATGAAGTTTATGCAGAATTTATGATTTATTGGCCATTTTTCTGAGAAAATGAATGATAACACACACAAACAAAATATTTCACTCAAAATTAGTGTTTGACTGAAGCCATTTATTATAAAAAAGAAACGTGTTTACTCTTTTTAAATCATAATGACAACAGAAAATACCCAGATGACTGTCAAAAGATTACATAACCTTGAATCTTAATACTGTGTGTCAATTCCTGGGTGATCCATAACTGTCTTCCTGTTATGTGTTATATTTATATGGTAAATTGCACTTATTTAGTCATCTGGGAAATATTTAAGTATTTATGTAGCTTCTTAAGTACTGTACCAAATAAAAAATGTGTTCTAAAAAAAATAAATAATAATAATAATAATAATACATTTTAGCACATCATCGTCATGTTCAAAAGTTTATACCCTTAATGCATTGTGTTGCTGAGCATCAGTAAATGTTTTTTCCCTTTTGTAATAGCTGTGTAGCTGTGAGTCCCCCAATTGTCCCCAGTGTGAAAACATGTCTTAAAATCATACAGTCTGTGTTGGAAAGGGTTCAAATATGCAGAAGATGCAAGAAAACCAATTAATTCGCAGGAGCTGGTGGATTTCTCCGAAGAACAGCAGGAAGTTGAACTGCTCAAGACCACCAAAGCACAATCATATAGCAGAAATACAATCATGGATCATTATGATTTACAAAGAGTAAACACACGTTATTGATAATAAATGGCTCCAGCCAAACACTAATCATAAAGTTTTTGTGTTATCATTCATAATCTCTGAAAAATCATAAATTCTGCCAGGGTATGTGAACTTATGAACACAACTGTATATCAGATATCAAAGATGACTTCGTTTCCTTATAAGTGAGTGTTTACTGTAACTCATAGTTTAGTTTCATGTCGCTCGTCCAGTTGCATTTGTCAGCTTCCAGCAACAAAGATGTTACTCAACACTATTTGTTTTAGCAGCCCAGAAAATCAGGAAGTCACAGATAAACCCTGCACACCTCCTCCCCCTTGACAGTTTTTTACAACTAATTATTCCCCATTCATCAGTTTTTTGGACATCCGGTGACATTCCTCCCCCTCATGTTGCTCCAATTAGTCTCTCAATTAATCTTTAGTTGCTATGCAATACCAAAACAATACAAAACAATCACAAAAATGGCCAAAGAAAAGCAGATATAACAACAGGTAGCCTTAGCATATGCATTTATTTAACATTTCTTTTCAGATTCCTTTCAGATTATTTTTACGAACATAAATACAGATAAATATATGCATGCATGATGCAAAACGTATAGTTAGTGTTTTAATTCATTAGTTACAGCAGTCATTTACCAGAATGAGCAACGTCTACCAGCAGGCAACCATTCAGCTGGGAGGGACTTTAGTTAGTCAGGCTCCTTAAACAAACCAGTTTTTCCGTCAAAACTGACATTTCAGCCAGACACTCCACTCAGAGGCTGCTGTGTAAGAAGAGTTATTTATATTTGTTTAATAGCTCAATTTTGAAAATATTTTGACATGGATTAATATTCCTCAAAATATGTTTTTTGTCCATGCTTACATTATTAAATATATAAACAGCTTATATGCTAACTAAACTGCACAGAATTTTAAGTTTACGAAACTCAAAGTAATTCATTGTTTTGCTTTGTTGTTCCCTGTAAACAGACTGCAGAGTGAAGGAAACATTCTTCTGTGAGGAACACATTTAGTCCAGTGATCATCATGAATGTCCAGTGAGTTGAAAATCATGTGTTTTCTGGGAAGCTAAATTATTTATTTATGTATTATCATTAGTCTATGTAATTAATTGCCAAATTGTACAATAATTTATATAATAATATATAGTGATACTGAATTATGAGCTGATTTTATAACGATCCAGCACTCACATGGTCCTGATCATGTGCTCTGTCTTTAAAAGAACAAAACTAGATAGAAAAAGTATCAAATGAAGGAGTTTTATTACATTGGCTGTAATGTTTTAATGATGCCATATGATGGACTGAATGGTCTTTGCACAAAATAGAAAAATGCCATGTAACTAATTATACAGCTAAACAATATACAGCGAACAAGCCAATATATGCCAAATTTAAAGGCTATAATTCATGTTAAAAACAGCACAAAATCCAGTAATCACCTCTGGTTAATTTCAAAGCAGAGATGACGGTATTTTGAAAAACAAAGGCTGTGTGGTCCTGAACATTGGATTCAATATTTCAGTATTCAATATTTTGCATCACAGATATCTCTCAGTGATTTAGCAAGCAGTCACTTGCATTTAGTTAGTTTTAACTGCTGCCATTCCACTCCTCGAACAAAAGAAGTAATGTCCCTAAAGGTATCTGACGTTACGTGTAAGCTGCTTCACTCCCTGCAGAAAAACAACAACAACTGCATACGCTGGATAGGTATGTTTTGAAGCTGGGATGCTGGACCTTTCCTGGTTTATGCTGGTCCTTTGCCAGCACACAACCAGCACAAACCAGCAAAGGACCATCTTAAACCCCTATCCTAGCTTCAAAACATATGCTGGATTTTCAACAGGGCTGACAGTATAGTTAAATCACAGATTTAAAGTTTACATAAAAGCTGATATGTTTCAGTGACTTGCTCTGTATCTTTCAAATTTCCGAAAGAAAGAAAGAAAAAAACATACTGGAATTAAGCCCTTGGAAATGTTACTTGGTATAAATTTTACCTTTTACATGATTACATAAATATGATGACAGAGTAATATGGGCCTTACATGTTTAAAATATCGTTTCAAGAAATTACATTGTTGTATTAAAAGTTGTATTTTGTACAAAAGTATGCATTTATTGTTTACATTACCCATAGCTACACAAACATTTTGAGAAATATTTGCCTCCTTCTGCATTTTACAGAAAGCCAAGACTTCCACCACGAAGACCAGCTCTGCTCAGTGAAGGTCCTCCAAAACTATACCGTCTGCATACAGAGAGGACATCTCTTGATGAAATTGGGAAAGTCAGAAAATGGACTTATGGGACACCAGTAAAAGACACCAGTAAACCAAACAAAATAATTCTGCTGGTTGGAGAGACCGGCGCTGGTAAGACGACTCTCATCAACACCATGGTCAACTACTTACTCGGAGTGAAGTTTGAGGATGAAAGATGGTATGAAATCACAGAAGAAGAATCCAGAGATCAAGCAGAATCACAAACCTCTGAAATCACCATGTATGAGGTCTTTTCTACGAAGAGTCCCATATCTCTCACCATTATTGATACTCCAGGTTACGGAGACACTAGAGGACTGGACAAAGATCTGGAAGTCGCTGAGAATTTATCTGCACTCTTTCAAAACAAACATGGAGTTCGTGAAGTCGACGCCGTCTGCTTTGTGATTCAAGCGCCTAAAAATCGTCTCTCAGACCGACAGCATTACATTTTCAGTTCAATTCTGTCTTTGTTTGGAAAAGACATTGTGGACAATATTGTGTTTTTAATCACACACTCTGATGGTCTGCCACCCAAAAATGTCTTCTCCGGCATCAAGAAAGCTAGAATCCCCTGCAGACGAGACAAAAATGACCAACCTGTTCATTTCTTGTTCAACAACAGGCAGGCTGAAGAACGTCACTCTAAAGAACGTCATGTTCGTGCTCAAAGAGATGCCTGGGGAGACAGTATGAATGGCATGAAGGATTTCCTTCAATCTCTGAATGAAATAAAGAGAAGAAGTTTAGAGTTGACTTCAGACGTCCTGATCGAGCGCATTCAATTTGAAGCATCCATCTGCAACTTACAGCTCCGAGTTCAAGAGAAAGAGTTGAAAATAGCTGAAAAACGTCAGATTCAGGAGGCAATGATGCAAAACAAGGAAAAGATCGATGAGTGCAAAAACTTCACCATTAAAGTAAAAAAGACAGTCAAACAGAAGGTGGCTATTGAGAGCAAGTCATGGAAGAATAGGAAGGCGACGACCTGCACCGTCTGTCAAGAAAACTGTCATGAGCTTGACTGCTGGTGGGTTTCTGATCCCAGCAAATGTGAAGTCATGAAAAAAGGCTACTGTACCGTGTGCACAGGGAAGTGTCATCACAGCAAACACGTCAAAGAAAACAAGAAATACGCCATCAGAATTTCAAATGTCATGATGGAGTTTGACTCTATAAAAAAAGAATATGAAAAAGCCCAAGAAAATTCCCAGATATATTCCAATTTAATGGATCATCTTGACAAAGATCTGGAGGAGATTGAAGGCCAAAAGTCAATTCTTCTGTCTGAAGCTTACCACACCATCAAGCGCCTGTCTCAGATCGCATTAAAACCAGACTCTGCCTTCACTCTTCAGCATCTGGACTTCTTCATCCCCAGAGTGAGGGAGGCTGGGAAGGAAAACTGGTTGAAAGAGCTGGAGGAGATGAGAAGAAAAGCTATAGCCGATGAAGCCAATAAAGATGCTCTGAGTTATCTTAAAGCTGGTCTAACGAAACTCTTCCTGACTGGCAAATGATTGAATCCAGTAGAGTGAACAAAGAAAGCAGAAGTCTTTGCAGAAGCATAAAAAGTTGCGTAGTGTCACCTTGTGTACCGGTGTTTTTCTGTTTTTCATTAAGCGCTTTTGGCTCATCATCAATGAAAATCACTTGGGTATGAACAGCGAAAAGCCCTGACAATATGTGATATTCATCCCAGTGTGTACAGGCCTTTAACCAGCAAAGGACCAGCATAAAGCATCAAAAGGACCAGCTTAAACCAGCAACCCAGCTTTTTTTTTCAGTTGGGTATGCACAGGTGAACTTAATCTGGAACTTAATTTTTGTAATAAAGTCATAACAAAAATGTACACTTTTCTTAAAATATAAATAAAAAAATTGTAAAAGCTTATATTTTGCACTATTACATATAAAACATTTTATGTGTACATTTTATGTGTACATTGTGGTATAATGTGATACCTTCTTACCTTCTATGTAAAAAATAAAAAAATAAATAAAAAGTTGTCCTTGAAAGAAAAAAAAGTGGAAAAAGTCTGTACTGTAGTATATGTGAACCGATCTGCCTGGGTGCATATAAACAGTTTAACACATTGCAACAATTCATACACTGTCAAAACTTTTCCATGTATTTTGAATTTCAGGAAAATAACTTTTAATGAAGTATGACTGACCCCTACTGACATCTTTTATTCTTATTTTGAGGCCACACTACCTTCCCCATCAAATAAGTGCTGCAGGAGAGACAGGCTGTTTCTCAATATGCTTTTTTGTCTGTAATTGTGTTCTTGTGAACTTATGAAACATCTTCAGTTGTCGCCCAACTACTGTCCCAATACAAAGTTCACATGTAAAGAAGTGTGTGTTCTTGATCTTTTAGAGCGACACAGTCTCACTCCAACTCATCACATTTTAACGCTTTGTCAGGACCCTTTTGCGTTGCTTTTTGAGGTCACTTTTCGATGTGAAGGGTACTCCATTGTTTTCAGTTGTTTGGCTAAATGTAATGGTTTGCGTGTAGATATAAATGTGTTATATAATTTTATACTTTTATTGAAGCACCGAACCCCACCCCTACCCTAAACCTGCCCACCTCTGAACAATATGAACACACACACAGGCAAATGCAGACACAGGTATTTATTGCACAAGAACTACACAAGAACCAATGGCATTTCAGGATTCTTGTATATGACGGTGGTTGTATCTGCCTGCTATATCTTGTGTTTTATTGACAGATGGTGGGTTGAGGGGCAGTGTTTGGGTCACATGCTCATAAATGTGTAAATAATATCATTTAAATAAAACGGTTTTGATTGTTTACTTTGAAAAATCACACCCCTATATGCAATAATGCCATTGTTTTTACCCAATATATCTTTAAATTATGACGATAAAAAAAATGGCATATTGACACTAAGAGTTTCCTTTTTAAAACAATAGAGGACCCTCCATGTCAAAAAATTATTAAAAAGTGGTACCTTGAGCTTCAAAAGGATCTTGACCAAACATCAAAATCTGAAGCGTTGGACAGAGGATCCATCAAAGCGTGATTTATATATCCCAGAATGCATTAGGCACTAAGTAGCAAGCGTTAATGACAGAGAAGAAAACATAGTTGTTCAAAACTCAAATCTGTGGTTTAGTTAATAAGGAATAATAGGAATAGGAATATTTGAAAGTTTGCTTTGATATTGATATATTTGGTTTCTGATATATAAGCTCCAGGCGATCAGAGTGTGCTCAGTGCTCATGTATTAGAGTCTTAAGTCTTAAGGTCTGTTCAACACCATCGTTTAACACCTTATGGTTACAAAAGGCTAATCAAAGGACGCCAATTTGAGTCAAGACATCAAAGTGTAAAAAGCCAGGTGTCAAAGCATTATTTAAATAAAAATAAATAAAAAAAAATTATAATGCACAGTGTTAAAAATGGGCCAACCAATGAAATTCCAGCTTTTGTTGCAAATTCCACTCAACAATTCTCATTGGCCTTCTATAGTGCTCATAGGTGATCTGGGCTCCTAAGTAAAGGAACCAGCCAGCATTTTCCTTTTAATCACATGACAGACTGAACTGGTACTACTGGAAAATACAGAGCAGGAAAGACGTCTCTATTTTTGTTGTGACATTTCACAAATGACTCAAGATCTTTGCCGTGTGAACTCCACAACAATTTGGTCTCAAATGGTGTAAGTAGCCTATGCTGTTAATAATGCATGCTCTCTCAGAAGGAAAAAAAAAATGAAAAAAAACTTTTTTTAAAACAAGCCAAATATAAATTCAGTTATGTTAAAAAATGTTATTTTTTTCTTTCTTGGCTTATGCTAGGTAGTTGAGAAGACGTTGACTTGATAGCTATATGGATTTTTTTCTTTTGTTTGAAATTTGTAAATTGTGAAAAATGTCAAGAAAAAAAAATCACTATACATGCTGCATAATTATATAGTCTTTATATTTAAGGAGATCCAACTCAACAGACAGCATACCACACAAAATAGATTCGTAAGTAGTTAAAGAACCTCCTTTATTGTCTGTCTATACTGTGATTGTCAGTGGGGAAAAGTGTTATTTAGTTTCCAAAGTTCTTCTTTTGTTTTCCACAGGGCAAATAAAGTCATACAGCTTTAGAACAACAGAAGAGAAAGTAAACTAAATCATAACATCCATTTTTAGATAGACCATCATTTAATGCACAATTGATTTGCCTGGAAACGGCTGTGAGCGCAGCAGCAGAATGAATAAAGGTTTAAATAAACAGTAAGGAAATGTTCTTATGGATTATTTGAATAATTGGGTTTAAACAAAAAATGAGATTGTTTTATTATGGCTCGTCTGGCTGGAGGTATATATTGAACTTGTACATACTGAATATATTTGGAAGGACTTCTTTTTTAAAACATTGTTTCTAGTACTTAGAATATTGTGTTTTCACACACACACACACACACACACACATATATATATATATATATATATATAAAATCTCAAGATGTTTATTGGACATGTAATCTGAATTCTTAATAAAATTACTCAAACACTCTTATAAATATTTGGCTCTATGTTTATGTCTTAGAAAGCCAAAGCTTCCACCACGCAGACTATCTCTGCTTCGAAAAGGTTCTCCAAAGAGATTCCTTCTACACACAGAGAGGAAAGTTCTTGACGAAAATGGAAAAGTTCGAAAATGGACTTATAGAAAAAAGGATGCAAGCAAACCAAACAAAATCATTCTGCTGGTGGGAGAGACCGGCGCTGGTAAGACAACTCTCATCAACGCCATGGTCAACTACTTACTGGGAGTGAAGTTTGAGGATGAAATGTGGTATGAAATCACACAGGAAGAAGTAAAGGACCAGTCAGAATCCCAAACCTCTGAAATCACCATGTATGAGGTCTTTCCTGTCAAGAGTCCCATGTCTCTCACCATCATTGATACTCCAGGCTACGGAGACACTAGAGGACTGGACAAAGATCTGGAAGTCGCTGAGAATTTAGCCACTCTGTTCCAGAGTGATGATGGAGTTTGTGAAGTCGACGCCGTGTGTTTCGTGATTCAAGCGTCTAAGAATCGTCTCTCAGACCGACAGCATTACATTATCAGTTCAATTCTGTCTTTGTTTGGAAAAGACATTGTGAACAACATTGTGTTTTTAATCACACACTCTGATGGTCTGCCACCCAAAAATGTCCTTGGCGCCATTAAAAAAGCAAAGATTCCCTCTAGACGAGACGATAGAGGTGATCCTGTTCATTTCTGGTTCAATAATCGACAAGCTGAAGCCCATCATACCAGCGACCGTCACATTCGTGCTCAAAGAGTTGCCTGGGAAGACAGTGTGGAAGAGATGAAGAATTTCCTTGAGACTCTGGACCAAAAAAACAGAAGGAGTTTGGAGCTGACTTCAGACGTCCTCATCGGGCGCATTCGATTTGCATCTATCAACAACTTTACGAGTTCAAGAGAAAGAGTCAATGAAGAATAAAAAACTTCAGATTCCGGAGGTCATGAAACAAAAGAAGGAAAAGATTGATACATGTACAAACTTTAAAATTAAAGTCAAAGAGACATTAAAATCAAGGTGCCCATTGAGAGTGAATCATGGAAGCACAGGAAGGCGACAATTTTGTGAGGAAAACTGTCACGAGTTTGACTGCTGGTGGGTTTCTAATCCCATCCAGTGTGAAGTCATGAAAGACTTCACATTGGCAGTTTATGACTGACATCTGCTGGTGAATGGGTGTACATGGCATTTTTTTTTAAATCCAGAGATGGTTCCCCGGTGATATAGTCTGCTATATAATGTGCTCTCCATAACTGGACTATTATAAGTTTTTGCCCAAATTTCAAAGGCCTGTTAAATGAATAAAACTAGAGCATTTGTTAGCTTTAAGATTAGTTTTCCAATTCAATTATTTAATCCAAATACACTTTATTGTTGGATGTCTTTACAAAATTTGTCTTGGTCTTAAAAGCGTAACCTATTCAATCTAGCATCTGCATGCAAGCCTTCCTTTGCATGGCAAAATGTGATATTTCTAATACAAAATGTGAGAAGGGTCAGACATATTTTTTTTCTTTTTTAACTTTTTAAGCCGATGCACCAAGCGAATCAGGGCGAATTCCAATCCCTAGTCTGCATGGATGCTCCGGTTACCCCTTTAATCCTTAAAGTCAGACCGAAATCAGTGTTTTGCCACTTGGATAATTCCAGACCAGAATAAAGAAATTTTTTAAAGTTGTAAAACCATAAAAGACCTTTTGGTTTGGATCTCATGATGCAGGGTCACACTTTGCCGGAGATAGGAAAATATTCTCACCCCACACAATTCTTCAAAACGTATAATATAAGTGTGGTAAGTGTAACGTTGTTGCACTAGATTATTGAAATTACTATTAATTAATGGTTCTAATGTGTGGGGCTTTTATTTAGAAAATTTAATTTGTTGAAGTGTAATTTTTATTCTGTTATGCAGGTAGCTGCATTTCTTACATACAGTTTTCTTTTTATTATTATTAATTTGTTAATATATTAAAGATGAGTAGGAAATCTTCCAATTTTTTTTTCAATATTATCAATTCATGGGATTTCTGTGTAAAAGAAATTTTTAGATTAGTCATTCGAGTTTCTTGAAGTGAATGTTGTAAGAGTATGTTTAATCATTATGCATTTGTGAAACGGCCGACATTACACGTTTTGTTATCTAATGATGCATTCTTTGAGAGATTAAAACTTCTTCCATCTGTGTTATAAGTTACAAATGTATGATTGATCCGTTTACCTTTTAATGATCCATGAGAAGTTTGACTGCATTTCAAATATAATTCGCATTTTGAACATGCTTTAAAAAGTATTGTAATGATTGACAGGCACAGCTCAACCCAGGATTCTGCCCTGTCTGATGGTGTTTTTTTAAATGCAGGTATGTAAATGGATCATTATAGCAGGGCCAGCCCTGGGCATAGGCGGAATAGGCAAATGCTAAGGGTGCCGCCATTCCCCGGTGGCGTCAAAACGAGTTTTTTTTTTTTTAACAATACATTTTTTACACTTTTTTTACGATTGCTTAAGAACAATTTTGAAAACAGGGCCAGGTTTGTCAAAACACTACACACAATTAATAAAACTATACACCAAAGTAGCACAACACTTTAGATCATGTGAAGTTTTTGGAAATAAACTACTTTCAAGAGAAGCGTGGTCTATTAATCACGGCTGGCACCGCAATCTCCTCATTACACCTGCCCAATCAAATCCCCTGCTACCCACTATAAATAGCCCCGTTCTCTTTCCTTCCGCACCTCACCTTTTATGCATTCTTCATAATCGTACAACCAAAGACACATCCTCGCCTGCCTACCTCCACGAGGACCAGATTTCTCAGCCTGCCTTCTAACAACCTTCTTCCTCCCAAGCTCAACCGTCAGCCCATCTGAGCCTCCACGAGAGCCCGCTGCTTCCTGTTCGAGGCCCTGCCCGCGCGCTCTTAGATCTAATTCACCGCGCTATCCACCAAAACAGTCCAAGTGAGAGAATCCTCATTACTTACCACTAGCCGGCCTTCCGCCATTTTCCTCAGCCCCAGAAGCAACAAAGCCCAGCGTTGCAACTTCTCAACTGCAAGCAGCAAGGTAGCGCGGAACCGGCCGGCACCACCTGATGATGTCATATGCAAGCCACGTACCCATGACGTCAGCACGGCATTCCCTATCACTTCTCAGTCTCGTAATGTATTTTACGCACACTCTCACCCATTTTTAGGTTCATTGATTCATTTAGTCTTTGTTTATTTAACCAACTAATTCCCGTCCCACCCTTACTCCCGCAAAAGTTTTCTCTACCATACTGTCTCCGCAGAGACTTTTCTCCTTCCAACCTTCGCAAAGGTTCTCTATATTAAAGCTCCCCCCTTCATGCCTCCGCTGAGGTACTTTATCCCAAGTAAAAGGCACTGACTTGCAAAACTGAACACCAATTAGCTACAAAAAGCCCTCAATTTAGCCATTTCAAAAACTTCACAAGCATGGATGGAGGGAGAGCAAGGGCAAGAGGAAGTGGAGAAGGAAGAGGAAGAGGAGGTCAAGGTCAAGTTCGAAGAGGCCATGCACAGACCCATATTTCTAATGATATCAGAGCAGCTTTGGTGGACCATGTCATCAACCATGGCCTGACTATGAGGGAAGCTGGGCAGAGAGTCCACCCAAATCTAAAGGGGGTCACACACCGGACGAAAAGCGCAGCGCAGCGCCACGTCGCGCCATGTCTTTAAAATTCGAACACATTGTTTTCTATGGGTGTACGGACACCGGCGGCGCAATTCGGCGTCTGTCCGCGGCGCCCAGTTACGACTCAGAACGCTGTTCAAATTCCTGCCGCACCACAGAGCGCCGCCTGCATTGTTTATATATTAAATAACTTCATATTTGTTTCAAATCGTTGTTAATTATACCAAGA
>JAUCMU010000501.1:0-12346 GCA_032275025.1 Enteromius treurensis | reverse complement strand
GAAGATCACGGACGACAGGTGATAAGGATCGAAGCTCACACGTACAGTAGTTTAGAAAACTAGTCCCGTCCGAATAAATGTACAGTGTAATTCGGCTATACATCCGCGCTAAAGGTGAAAGTCACTATAGCTTGTAGTATAGACTCCAAACCAACTTTGAGAATAGATTAACGGCGATATTTTTTTTATCGCAGCGCGGTAACGCCGATAACGGCCCACCACTATCTAAAACGCTGATTTATTATCAATGTTGGAAACGGTTGTGCTGCCTAATATTTATTCGGAAAATGTGATTGTATTTATTTTTTGGATTATTTCACACACAAGGTAAGCACATCATTGCTGTATATAAGTATTAATTTCTTTCAAAAAAAAAAAAAGAAAGAAAGAAAAAGTCACTGACCCCAAGCTTTGGAACAGAACCATATACTTAAATCAGGTCCTGTATAAAATATCTTTTCTGGTCATACTCTTGTTTTTCACCAGCAATAAAAGTTCCGCAGCTGTTTCTTGACCCATTTGTGGTTAAGCACCAAAGAACTGGCATGGCTCAGTATTCAGTGTTAGTCCTCAGTAGTAAGCATGTTTAACACACACACACACATGCACAGACTTGGTGTATAAGAAGTCTATTTTGAACTCCCTGAGCAATCTTCAGTAGAAGGGATTTAAAACATTTCTGCACATTCCTAACATGTCAATCTGGTTTCTTTGTAGGTATTGCTTGACAATGGCAAGGTTTCTGGTGTTAACGCTGCTGACTCTGTCCTCCTTCTCTTCTCCCACACGAGCCGAAATCTTCACGTCCATCAGTACGCTTCCTTTACTCCTTTTTTTAGTTGCATGAAAATCATCTGGTGTTTAAAATCTGATAAGATTATATGCAGAAAGTGATCCAAGACTTTACACGGGACTGGCTTGCTTTGCTGAAGCAATGTAAAACCTGAATAAATGTGCCTTTTTGGTCTTTTCTGCAAAATGTTGCTTTCTCTTTTTATAGGCCAAATGACAGACCTGATCTTTACCGAGAGGGAGCTCGTCCAATCCCTGAAAGAATACATTGAGGCAGAAGAGATGAAACTTGAAGCTGTGAAGAGGTGAATCTGTCGCTACGATATTTTATATTTGATGTATGACTACACATGAACCTGTGACTCATCATTTGTCAATCTCTTGGCTTCAGCTGGGCTAATAAACTGGATATGCTGACACGTGCATCTACATCGGACCCTGAAGGCTTCCTGGCTCACCCGGTGAACGCCTACAAGCTGATGAAGAGACTCAACACAGAGTGGAAAGAGTTAGAGAGTCTGGTGCTGCAGGACCCTTCAGATGGTACAGTATATCAGTGTTTATCACACGCCATGGAAGGTTTATCATGGAGAAGTACTGAGGAATGTTATAGTCAGACAGAAACAGAATGGATTGCACAGTAGATTCATGATAGTTGTATGTTTTTGACACTGTAATTGTGTGGGATGCTGGCTCTTATAGAGTTGTATCTCTTGGCGTTATCTTTTAAGTCTCCTTTTGGGATATGATAAGAGTATTATGCTGAAGCAAAGCATGTTTCAAATGGTGAGATCCCAGAAAAAAAGCATATAAAATTAAATAAATGATTTGCACATAGTTAGGAATCATTAAGATTTATTTTGTTTAGTTTTCGATTTATACTATTATTACATAATTTGAATTATAATAATACTATTTTTGTATTTTTATTGTACAAAGACATTCTTTGTTACATCACACATTTGTTACTTTCAAAAAACAAAACAAGAAACCCACTTTTTTGATTACTCCAGTAATTTCACTATATTTTTTTGCTGTTTATTTATTTTTATTTATTGGACATATTAAGTGGAATTTGATGTTCTCTGTACTTTTACAGATTTCCATATTGCCACATAATGAATTAATAATTACTTATTACAACTACTATGAAAATATCCATCTATATCCACATTTTTATATATATAGCAAATCTGAAATGCTCGATTGTTGTTGCATATGAAAACTGCAATAACGTATTGCAAACTTTAACATCAAGATTTAGTTTAGCGTCTTTGAACCGGTGTGAATTGTGAAAGCTGCTATGCAAATAACATTTAGTTCTGTTTAGTGAAATGTCAGTGTGTGAAATCATGACAGCTGTTCACTTATTTTCACTCTTGAATGCGAACTTGTGTGAACATGTGTTGCAACATGTTGCCACGTTGAGGTCTTAAGACTGTTCCCACTTAAATGAAAGCCATGGAAGCGATCATGTAGAGTCATTAACACTGGAAATGACCCTGACTGGGTGATCAGGACCCGGTACTTTTACCAAATACATAAAAACACAGACACCCACAGCCTCCAACGAAACATTTGCTGGTAGGCTTTGACTTCCATAGCAGGGGAAAAAATGCAATGGCTGCCGGCGACTATTTTGTTACCAACATTCTTCAAAAGATCTTCTATGTTGAGCAGCAGAAAGAAACTCCTACAGGTTTGGAACAAGATTAGATTGAGCAAATAACATAGCTTCGTTTTTGGGTGAACGATCCCTTAATCGTTTTAGTCTGTGAGAAGACATGCTACTGGCAGCGCTAGATAGGAAATCATGTTTTCAGTGAACACCAGATGCCTTAAAGTCATGTGTTAATAAAAAGCTCTTATTTTCTTTCCCTCTGAAGGCTTCATATCAAACATGTCTGTGCACAGACAGTATTTCCCTGACGAGGAGGACGAGAAGGGAGCAGCCAAAGCGCTCATGCGTCTGCAGGACACGTATAAACTGGACTCGGAAAGTTTCTCCAAAGGCAAACTGCCAGGTCAGAGGCAGTACTCTGGTAACTCCAACTCTTGTTTTCACACTTCAATGTTTTAATTTTGAACAAGGCTCCTGTTAAAGAGACCGTGATCAACTGAGAGCGACAGTGCGTGACTTTAAAAGGCAGTTAAATCAAATACACTCTGACTATAAATATTGTCTTCATTAGAAAAAGCTGAATCAGTAGTTATATCTGCATTAGTGGATACTTGGTCCAGTATAATATCCATGCTTAAACCTGTGATAAATCATGTGACGTTCTGCCTGCAGGGGTTCGTTACAACGCCGAGCTGACCGTGGATGACTGCTTTGACATGGGCAAACTGGCCTACAATGAGAATGACTATTATCACTCAGTGCTGTGGATGCAGCAGGCACTCAGACAGATGGACTCTGGAGAAGATGCCAAGACGGCCAAAGCCGATATTTTGGATTATCTTAGTTACTCAGTCTATCAAATGGGGGACCTGCCACGAGCCATCGAACTCACCCGACGCTTAGTGGCCATCGGTAGGCCATGTCTCTCTATGTTTGACACTAGGTGATCTGGGAAATGTAATGGAACATAAGGTTGCATTAAACTCTCATATACAGCCATTCTACAGAATTGATGCAAACTGCTGTCCCATAACCAAAAACACTTAAAAAGCATTTAATAATTTTATGAGAAACACAAATAAATAAATTAATAAATTAATATAATATATAAATGAAATCATAATTTACTCGGGTAACTGAACCCTAACCCCCAAATTTCAACTAATGGAAATGATAACAAAATAACCATGAACCAAAAGCACACACATCAATCTCCAAAAAGGGTGCTCGACCAAAGAAACATCCAGTAGACAAAGTAGTACAAAAAGTCTTTATTAATTAAAACAGATCACGCATATCAGGTAACGTTTCGAGCACACAGGCTCTTCATCAGACGTCTTCAATCAATGCATATTCAACTTTGTGCCTCTTACAAAGAAAGATTGGTAACAAATTAAACAAATCTCATAATTTACAGTACACTCGAAATACTGTTAAACTTGTAATTGTTATTGATTTACCTGTAATCTTGGCAAACTTAACTCTAACTCAAACAATAGCACAAAATATATTAACAAAATCTTAATGTCAATATAGGGTGATAAATTTGGGAGAGGAATATACTCAAAGTGTCTGAAAATACAATGCAGAAAAGCAGTCATGTGTAGTACAGGTATATTTGTATCAATAGACAACAATACATTGCATGGTTCAAAATCATTCATTTTCCTTTTATGCCACAAATCACTAGTATATTAAATAAAGATCATCTTCCATAAACAATTTTGTACATTTCCTTTTGTAAATATATCAAAACCTAATTTTTGATTAGTAATATGCACCCTCAGATTCCAGATTTTCCTAACAAACTATCAAAGGAAAGCTTATTTATTCAGCTTTAATGTGATTTATAAATCTCACATGAATAAAAATGGACCCTTACGACAGGATCTGTGGTGCACAGTTGAGAATTAACTGCACAATAACTAGAAATGCGTACCTTACATAATTTACAATTTGCATACATACTAAATTTGTGGAAATCGTTTTTTTCACAGGATGTTTCCAACTCTTGACTTTGAATCAAGTCTATGGAATGGCCCATATACTGTATATTATATGGAATCCAATAAGAAGGAGATGCAGTTTGTTTTGTATTTCTCAAGCATTGTGAATTGTGTCCTGTGCAGATCCCAGCCACCAGAGGGCAGGAGCAAACCTGCGCTACTTTGAGCGGCTGCTGTCTAAAGAGCTGAGGGGCCGGAGCCAGCAGGAGCCCGCGGATGAGAGGCCCATTCAGCTGGACACTTATGAGCGGCCCAAAGACTACCTGCCCGAGAGAGAGGTGTACGAGGCCCTCTGCAGGGGAGAGGGGATCAAAATGGTGAGAACAGCTTACAGGATATCCCTGATGCACAATGAGGGACGTATTTGACCTTTTTACTTTATTGCTTTTATATGCCTTATTTTAGTCATTGATATTGTCTCTTGCTGGAGACGTTGATTATATTGTTCACCGCTGGTCAAAAACGTTGAATAATTAGGATATTTATTCAAAGAATCCAAATGACACTTTACTATAAATTCACATACAAAAGAGCTAGTTTAAATGATGAAAATATATGTGACAATGTTACAGTTTGTTCTGTACTTTTGATGAAATATGCATCAGTGGTGAGCATCGAGGGACATCTTTTAAATGCATGAAAAAAAAGTCTTGATTATTTGAAACCATATCAATGTTTCTTATGCAGCCAGTGTGAAGGGAGCCGAGATTTACATTAATCGCACTAACATGTACATAACGTGGAAGTTTTGTGACTCGGTTTCAAACGATTGTGTATTTTTATGTTGGTTTCAGATAAGTGTTTGCAACATAGAAATGTATTTATCTAGAAGAAAACATGTAAATATAAAAATCCTCCTTAATAAGGTAGGTTTTATAAAAGTTTTTTTTTTTCTCTCTTAATTTCCCTACAGACTCAGAAGAGGCGTAGCCGACTATTCTGCCGGTATCAGGATGGCAACAGGAACCCTCGTCTGCTGCTCAAGCCCATGAAAGAGGAGGACGAGTGGGACAGTCCTCATATCGTCCGCTTTCTGGAGGCCCTCTCCGATGAAGAGATCGAGAAGATCAAGGAGCTGGCCAAACCTAATGTGAGTGTGCAAACCACAGATATGAGCGGCTTGAAAACTTATTTCAAAAAGTGAAACTTTCCTATGTTATAGGACATATATATTATAAAAGATTTCCGAAGTTTTTGTTTGAATTTTGATGTTTGGACATTACATCACAAGTCGAAAGATCCAGTATCTCGAAGCGTTAGAATATTGTGTGAAAGCAGCCCTGGCCAAGTATTAAGTGCATAAATTAACAAAAATTAGAGGACTTGAACTTTTTTTTATTAACTTTAGGGAATATTTTAGAGTTTTCAAGTGCTAATCCGCAAAATTAATGCAAAACTTTACTTGTAATGACTCTAGACTTCATGAAAGTTTTACTTTTTGAAATAAGTTACAAAAAAAAACCTTTTCACAATATTGTATTTTTTTGACATGCACCTGTGTGTGTGTGTGTCAGTGTATGTATGTATATATATATATATATAGTTTTTTTTCATGATACTCTAGTTTTTTTTAGATGTATCTTTTTGTGCTTTTAATTCTTACTTTTTTTATTTGGTGCCAACTAATTCTGTTGTTTTTCAAATGTATTATTTATAATAGGCTGCAATAGTCACAGCATTTATTCATGATTAGAATAAAACGTATTAAAACAGTTATTATTATTATTATATTATACGTATATACATGTTTTTAATATACGGCTGCATGTTAGTTTGCCGTTTTTTGCCTTTGACACATCACCTGATTGAAATCTAAATGTGAATGCAAAGCTAATTCTGAGTTGTCCTCTGTAGCTTGCGAGAGCCACAGTGAGAGACCCAAAAACGGGCGTTCTGACGGTCGCTCATTACAGAGTCTCCAAAAGGTGAGCACATACGATCAGAACATAAGGTAACACGTGTTTGAAATATAAAGGACATGACAGTACTGTAGATATATATGCAGGAATATAAAATATTGTTCACATTTGCTGATATTTAGAACAATATGACTCTCGATTATATGATATTTCATTGAATTTCCAGGAAAATTAGTATATTATGGTATGCCTTTAGTGTGGTGTAAATACTTTCATTCTCACCCGTAGGTAAGTATTCGTAAGTGTACTTGTTTGATATTGTTCCACAGCTGATGAACAGGATTGTTTTCTTGTCTTCTGGTGTGTCTGCAGTGCGTGGTTAGAAGGGGAAGATGATCCAGTGATAGCGCGGGTCAATCAGAGAATAGAGGACGTCACCGGATTATCAGTAGACACCGCAGAACTTCTACAGGTCATTCATCCAAAACACATTAATATCACAGAATATTACACTGGCTCTAAACATAACATAAACATTGGTTCTTAACATGAAGTGACCGATTTTTGAATTTATGAATAGTCCGTTATCTCTGTGATTGTGTAACTAAATTTGTATGAAAATGTTTTTCTATAACTTCTGTTGAATCGCAGGTGGCCAACTATGGCGTTGGAGGTCAATATGAACCACATTATGATTTCTCGAGGGTAAGAGCTTTGTGCAAGAACTGCATCAATCTTTTTTTATTATGTGGCATGATATTTCACACAAGAACAGTGATCAGTGGCATGTGCATGAAGAAATATTAGTGACCGTTCTCATTAAAAGCAATGCAATGTCATATTGACATTTCTCTGGTAATTAAGAAGAATTATATATCAGTGGGTCGTTTTTGCATGTGTCCACATGTGTGTGTATATATATATATATTTATCTTCATATTTATTATATATAAATAATTTTGTTTATAAATTTACATTTTTCATATATTCGTGCGTGTGTATGTATTTGTATATACATAATACATAAACACCGTACACACATTATTTTATTTTGCATGTGTTAATCATTTACAGCACTAGTAGTAATAATAATATAATGTAATATTATTTATATTATTATGCAGTCTTTGCTATTTCCCTATGTCAGTTATTTAAAAAAGACTTATTTGTAAATAGCAGAAACATGAAAGTAGGTTAGGGCAAAATAAACCAGAAGCAATCACTAGCTACTGAAGTGCTCAATATTAAGGATTTTATTTTAATTATCATAATTGTGTTTTATTCTATTTAATAGAATGGCAAGTGTGTCACTTGATGCCAAAAATCTCATTTCAAATGTGTACCGTTTAAAAGAGTATGTTTACACGACAAGTATGGATCCACGAAAGTGAATAAAGCCACTGTATTGTTCATGCCCCGGCCAGTAGATGGCTTTGTAAATGTATATTTTTTTATTCAAAGAAAGAACAAATCCTTCAAAACACAGCTGTCTTGTAAATGAACGGACAAGTTTTCAGTTGTTAGTTGAAAATTGTCGTGTAAACACCCTCTTGTTAAAAGGTTGGAATAGCAGTGTACACTGCACATTGTTATTTCTGGTGGTAATACATTTCCTGATGATGTCATAGGGATTTTTGTTGCTAATGAAAATGGGAATGCATTAATTACTTCATAACCAAAGTATTCTCCATAGAAAATGATTTGAAATTGAATACATGTTTGTAAATTGATTTGACACCCAACTGTCAGCTTTTATGTTGTTATATTGAACCTAAAGTAGCGTTGCCTTTCGAGGCGGAGATACAGTATTCCCTGCTGCACTTCAGTCTGGTTTAAAAGTTACAAACCTCTGTTGCAGCGTCCTTTTGACAGCAACCTCAAGGTTGATGGAAATAGACTTGCCACCTATCTGAACTACGTAAGTACATGTGCTGTGCTTCTGCTTCTCTGCCTGTCTTTACTCTAAAATTTTATCTTCATAGAAAGATGAACCTGATGCGTTCAAATCATTAGGCACTGGAAATCGTGTGGCTACTTTTTTAAATTATGTAAGTATGTGTATCCTGTGGTGCCTGGCATTGCTCTTGAGTCTTCGGCTAACATTGGTCCACATCAGCACTACACCTGTGGTTCTCAACCAGGCACAATAAGCTTCAAAACAAGCTGGTCAACTCTAAATATTGAATTCTATTTAGAATTCACACACTCAACAACTGTTTCCATTGAGGAACCAGGATTAACACTGATATATGAGGTGGCCACTTTTTAAAAGTGTGATTTATAGCCCTGGAATAGTCATTAGAAATAATTAAACTAAACAAAATGGGCGTCTTGGAGTGTCTAACATAAAAATATCTAAATATCTAACATAAAAAAACCAATACATTGATGGAAATTGGTTTCTTAGAATTACTTCTGTTTCTAATTTACTTTTACTTTGAACAGAATTTTGCATTAGAAGTTCATGCCTTTAAAATGACACCCATATTCTGGATTAAATAGTCATTTTTTGAAGAATTTATCAGCAGAAATGTTAAACACTGATGATATACCATGATGTAGTGCTTGAAGGGCTGATGTAAATAATCTTTCTTCATTACAGATGAGTGATGTTGAGGCCGGTGGGGCGACGGTTTTCCCTGATTTTGGAGCCGCTATTTGGCCTAGAAAGGTACGAACAACCTTTATAAACACTTCATGAACCTTTAATAAAACATCAAATCACTTTATCAATGACGGTACTACAATAATATTTGTTTTGTTATGTATTGTAGCTAAATGATGTGTATTATATCTAGTAGATGCAGTGTAAGCAGTATTTCTTTCTAGAATATTTAATTTTTTTTTTTTTTTTAGTCAGTGACAGAAATGCCTTTACAGACACAAAAACATCTCTAGTTATGTCATGGATAGATCTATAACCCATTGAATATAAATATGTATGTGTGTGTGCGTGATCTATATATAAATAGAGGCCTTAATGTCTGCTTTATAAACAGCTGGCAATATGCACGTGAGTTATGAGAGAGAATTGGTCCCGTTAAAGCGTTGTTGGTAGTTATTTTTCAGATGTAATATTTAAAAGATCCTCGTCTCTCTGTAGGGAACAGCGGTGTTCTGGTACAACCTCTTTAAGAGCGGAGAAGGAGACTACAGAACGAGACATGCAGCCTGTCCTGTTCTAGTAGGCAGTAAATGGGGTGAGTGAACTAAACACATCATGTGAAGCATTCTCTTTAAACACACCCACATTCTTCTGAGAAAGAAAGGAAAAAGTTAAAAGGAGTAGGTTGTTTTAAAGTCATCATGCAAATTTTTCCCTCATCCTCTCGTTTCTCAGTTTCAAACAAATGGATCCATGAGAGAGGTCAGGAGTTCAGGCGCCCGTGTGGCCTGACTGAAGCGGCTTGATCTTGAGCAGCAGTGCCTCGACTCTCAAACACAGACACACCAGGCACCCCAGACGTCTCGAGAACGTACAAGAGTTCCGGTCAGGGCTAACTGCTGTGAGACAAGGGCAGGCTGCAGGGGACTTCTCTGTTATTAGGAGTGTTGTCATTTACCCCATGCTTAACCTTTCTTGGCAGATTAAAGTGGAGTATTGTGTCATGTCCGAAATCTCAGTGTTCATATAATGCATAAATTATTGTCCTGTTCTTCAGTGTTTGTTTTATATTCTTTTATTGTTTGCAATAAAAATGTCTAAATATGAAGTCATGTTTCTTTTTCTGCCTTTTGAGGTGCTGTTTAGGGACGATATGTAGCCTTTATTCAAGAAATGTGAAAATGGTTTCAGTCAAAGACCTGTTTGCCTGATGAAGGTACTTCTTGATCTCGCACCTGGCCAAGACATTTTTGGATGTGCTTGCCTTGATCCTTCTATTATACAGTATGTAGCTTTAGAAAGAAATATTTCGATTTAATTTTTTTCAGAAATGGAATAAATAATATAAATAACATTGATGCACGGGTTATTATGATAGGACAATATTTGGCAGTTTTGGACTCTAAAAAAAAAAAAAAAAAAAGGTATTGAGAAACTTGCCCCTAAAGTTGTCCAAATGAAGTTCCCTGAGATGCATATTACCAATAAGAAAAGTTTTGATGTATTTACAAAAGGAAATTTACAAAAAATCTGTATTTGATCTTTATTCAATGTCCTAATTATTTTAAAAAACTAAATCTATAAGTTTGACCCATCCAAAGATTTTTGTCTATAGCTAAAAATATACCCCAGTGCTTTTTGTTATTCAGGCTCACATTTGGATATATTTACAGGCTGTTGCAGCTCAGATATGGCATGAATGCATTAACACTGCAACTGCAATTGCATAAATAATAGATTAATTTAGAAATAATGAGATTAATGAGTTTTAAATGGGTATGAAAGACATTGTTCAGCCAAAATCATTTTCATACCTGAAAGACTTTCTTTTCTCTGAAACAGGTTTCGTTACCAACATTCTTCAAATAAGCTTCACTTTCCACAAAATGAAAGTCATACAGGTCTGAAATGACACGAGGGTAAATGACTGATGAATTATTCCTTTGGGTGCTTTAATTAAATATAAATGTAAAATTGTTAAGAAACTAAATTTGTTATGTAAATATGGGCTGTATATGAAAGTGCATACTTCCCTATTAGATATTTGGTGAAAAATATATGCGACTAAAGAAGTGCGTCCGAATTAACAGTATTTATAAAAGTCATAGGTCATATGACCTATTACCTCCAACATCATTCTGAAGTATGCATCAAATAGACATTTGACTATCCCAGCTCCAAAACTTGGTTTTCGTGAAAGGTCTTCTGCTGGGAGCCAAGATGGCGTCTCGTTGATAAAACATGTTTTTGTACTGCTTCAGTTTAGGAAGAGATTTTAGTCAATAGGTCATATTATGCCCCATTGGCGGTTCGTAAATTTACTCTTTTGATGGCGGCATGCTAATTTGAGTGGGAATCCACATTCAGCTAGTTAACGGGCAAGGAACGTGTTGCTAGGAACCTGCGTAATTAATGGAACAGGGACAGGCACTTGTCAAGCAAAACATTAGGCCAAAATAACCATTTTCCAATCATTATTCAATTCTACTTGTCCTAAACATTGTTACAGCAGTTCCAAGTTAAGTGTTTATTGCACTTTGAGATCAAATTTTTTCTTTCTTTTCTTTTTTTTCCTGTGATTTTTGGCCATTTTTTATTTATGTATATTTTATGGACGAATTTGAGTTTAATCATCTGAAAATGATTTCTTTAAATGTGCGGCGCTTAAGAGACAACACTAAAAGAAAGGCTACAAAGGATTTTGTCTCCAAATGGGAGAGTTTTAAATTTAAATCCAGGCAATTGGCTATTAAACGAAGTAAGGAAATAAAAAAGGATAGAGACCACACGGAAGCAGAATTGTTGGTTAAAATTGATAGTCTTTGCAAACTTCAGATTCTCTGCCAAGTACAGGATAGTGAGCTCCATTCTTTACAAGCAAAACTTAATGACTTGTATACTAACAAGGTTAATGGAGCTTTTGTGAAGAAAAGGGTGAGAGGAATACAGCATTATTTTTTGCCCTTGAAAAGAGGAACTTTATTCAATATTTTATTCCATTGATAATTAAGGACTTTAAAAGTGTTTGAATTCCAGTTAGCTCTTCGACATATGAAAAAGGGTAAGAGTCCTGGGGCCTCATTTATAAAAATTTGCGTAGATTTCATCCTTAAAGTGTGCGTACGTAAGGCAGAATTTGTGTACGCACAAAACTTTTCAGATTTATAAAACCGTACATACGCCAGAACCTGTGCAAGGTTCACTTTATCAATCACAATTATCTGAATATTGTGCGCAGATGCACGTGTTTATACAGTAGCTTACCCCAATCTCCCCCCGAAATAACCATATTTGGAGGTTAAGACCGCCTATTTTGAATTCAAGAGTTCGCGCTTCCTCATAATCAAGAAGGATAAAGTTTAGCATATGTGGCGTACTGTCCAGGGGCGAGCCGGGAGGACTGCGGACACCGAACCCTAAAGGCTTGAACCCTAGCGAGGGCTAGAGCTCGGCGTCCGGCTCG
>JAUCMU010000500.1:0-12348 GCA_032275025.1 Enteromius treurensis | reverse complement strand
TAGACTGTTATGTAACAGTCTGTGTTGTGTTGGAATTTGACCGTTTTTCAGTCGTCTTTTGCAAACACTTGATTTATATAAGAAGTGTTTGAGACTCACAGTTTGTTATGTCCATGTACTGAACTGTTATTATTAAAAAAGTATACATTACTGACATAATTCCCATGGATGGTGCTTGGAGTGCTTTTCAGATACATCACATTTTTTTCCAAGTGTCTTCTTGGCTTCCACAGATAACAAATGAAAGTCAGCGTGTTCACTTGTGTGGCTGGTTTTGACATGTGTTTTTGGCACAGACGGGGTTAGTAAGCAATTCCACTCCACCGGTCTCATGTCATCGTGTGAAATGTGTTACGGTTACACCGTTGAAAGCGTGCAGTAGTTAAATGTGTGCATGCCTCCCAGGCTTCAGTTGTGAGTGTATTTACTGTTAACACCTTTCTTGTTAAGACATTGAGGGACAAGTCAGAGTCATTGTCTGTAGTAATCAATGTGGTAATGATACGCATGCTGAACATAGACATTAGGCCAACAACTGTGATTTAAACATTGGTAAGTGCTGGTGAGTGCTGATTCATGTTGCAGGAAGTTATTAAATACATGATATTGGATTTTGCGCCAGTATGTTAATCTTGATTTTTATTTATTTATTAATTTGTTTATTTTACTGAAGTAAAAAGTGGTCCAATTACTCCCTCCTCCCATTCCTCTATAAAATATGCTTTTGTAAGTTATTGTTAGTTGCTTCAATATGAGTGCTAAAAATAGATCATCTTCTATAAACATCTATGTAAATGAGAAACAGAGTTTGCTTATTCATAAGAAATTGATATGCTCAAATGCTCCTGAGATGTATTCCAGTATGGCAACATATCAGTCTAACAAGATATAATTCACTTTCCGATTATGACTTTTATTTCAAAGACCTCGTGCCTTTTTTGCCTCTAAAAGATAAAGAGATGACCTTTGGCCTCCTCTATCCCATGATGCCCTGGGAGCCGGCCTTGAAATGGTGTATTTTTCACGCTGGCCCCCTGACTGCTGATTAAACGGACCTCTGAAGAGGTTCATGGCTGACCATATATTCATCACATGCTCAACCATTAGAGTTCAGAGAGCAGCCCAGATCATGAGATGCATGCAAATTACACACACACACACACACACACACACACACACACAGCAGCAGCAGTGTTTTGCAACCTTCACAACTGAATTGAGAATGCTTTTAAAAATCCAGTTTAGTTGCTGAATTTAGAATATTTTAATCAGTGATGTAAATGCTACGTATAAGAATGTGTAAATGAATGCACACACACAGATACTCTAGCGCAGTGGCTGAAATGCAGCAGTGTTTGATAGTTAGCAGAGCAGAAGCTGAAAATGAGCATGATAATCCTCATGCAGTTTTAATCGGCCTTTAATCATTACTCTCATTACACCCCTCCACTGTCAACGGCACTCAAAACACACATCCGTACAACGCCAGACACATACAACTCTGAATACATAAGAGAAGGCCTGTGTGTTCTTGGAATAGATTTAAGGACACGGTTATGGATTTGTGATCATGAATTTATTTATTGTGATAAGAACATGTACACGTCAACTGTGTTTGGATTCGGGGCTGTATTTTCTCCTTGTGGAGCTAGGCCTGATACAGCTTGTATTGTTTTCTGTTTAATCACCATAAAAAAGCACATCAGAATTTTTAGCTCCTGCTCTCTAAGCTGTTTATTATGCGTTTCTATTTACATATCTTAAATCACAGTCATACAGTACATGTCCATATTATTTGTTAGACTGGAGCAGGCTATTCTGTTTATTAGGTTGTTAAAAGGATAGTTCACCGAATATTAAAATCACCCCTTGATTTACTACGGTCAGCCAGAGAAACTATATGGTCAGCCAGAGAAACATCTCTACACACTGAACTAGGGTTGGTTCTGAACCCTACAGACCCCCAGAATATGTCTGGGAAGGTTTAGCACAAAATACCCAACAGATCATTTATTATATCATTTTGAAAATGCCTATTTTGAGTGGAAGCCGAAACATTCTGGTTTTGGTGCCTGTTTCTTTAAATGCAAATGAGCTGCTGCTCCACGGACGGAAAGCGTCACAGCAGGTGAGTACTAAACTAAATTCTCATTCATACACAAGTTTACATTAAAAGGTAAACAGCTGGGAAGGAAATCCCGTTCATTTTAGATCGGTGTGGCAGCAGCGATATACAGCAAATAAATCTTTAAATCTACTGCTCTCTTGTCTCCTCTGAGGCTCTGTTAGCATGTTTTGCTCAAACGTTCTCCATGGCATTTGAACTTCTTCTACACTGTTGTCGCTTGTGAAATCAAAATGACGGCGTCACAGGTGGAATGATTAAGGGGTGGTAATATTAAAATGAGATTCCTTTGCAGTGTCACAAGGGGAACGAGATCAGACGCGCTCGTTTTTATTTTCAGACGCTTTCAGAAAAAGTCTTACTAAAACAAAGTTACTGGGTTTATCTTTTTCGTGTTTCCCTGGTTGGTAGATGCACTTGGGACCTGATTATAGCACTTAAAACCTGAAAAGTCAGAATCTCACTATAAGCCCCCTGTAAAGAGTGCAAAAAAGCAAGATGAATTTTGGAGGGTATGACCTATGTTCCTATGGATGCTGAATTTTTTTTTCCGTCCAGTCCAATGAGACATGGGACGTCCAGTAAGATTTGAGCTAGGATAACGTGACTGGAGCTGTTGCACAAAATAGTGAGAAAGCTCTGTGTAAAAAAAACATTGGCAATTCGCCTTGCTTTTTCGCATTGTGCTCCGTGTGGATTAACGCAGTTAAAGTGCCTCTGTTACGCCATTTCCAATATTGCCATTCTTGCAGTGTGTAATGTAGCAGTATGTAAATTAGGGGGCTGCACAATTAAATCACGTTTCTGACCGAACATTCAAAATACAGAACTATGGAAATAGGCCTATTGTTTCTGACACGCTGTACATGGTAGACCAATCACAACAGCTTTGGCCATCTGACCAATCAGAGCAGAGCAGGCTCTTAAAACTACGTATGAGTATTTCTGTGCTAAATGCATTGCTTCCGGGCTCTCATAAGTTTCTGGAAGTTTTCTGGAAGCTCGGCTGTTTTTGTAGAAAAACATAAATCTTATATATTTTTCTTTTTTAAAATGATCAAACTAAAGACTCCTTGTAGAAATGAAGGAAGCAATCTATATCAGTATCAATCTTGTGCAATCCTCAAGATTAACATGGGATTGAGTGAAACTCTGTTACGTCCCCTTTAAACCCTCAGGGACTCACCGAGTACTTTTTATGATGGATGGACGTATTTTTCTTTTGCTTCAAAACCACCATTCACTGCCATTAAAAACAGCTAGGACATTTTTTAATATAACTCCATCTGAAAGAAGAAAGTCATCTATACCATTGGATGGCTTGAGGATGGGTAAATCATGTGGAAGTTTACATTTCTGGGTGAACTATCCTGTTGGTCTCAGGAAACAAGAAATTGGTTCTAGTTAAAAAGTCAAGAAGTACAGATTCTCTTTCTGGATAAAGCCTTTCTTAAAGGGATAGTTCACCCGAAAATGAAAATGCTGTCATCATTTACTCATTTTCATGTTGTTCCAAAGCTGTACAAGTTACTTCCTTCTGTTCAAAAGACTAACTATAGATACATTGTGTGTGTTTGTTTGTTTGTTTTTTTAATGTAAATGACAAATTGACTGGACAGGCAAAAAAAAAAGATCCTTATTGTTGATGCCTGAACAGCTCGGTTATATTCCAGGAACACTTCTCACAGTGAGGTAGAAACTGTATCAGTAACAGTACAAGAGGCCCATATGGTGGAAACAGACGGTGTGAGAGAGAGAATCTGCCAAAGTGTCTCAGTAATGATCTCTTCTCTTAAACATGCCTTCCCATCTGAATGTGCCTGTGTTCTGTTGGCCCGTGTTTGGATGAATAATTTAACTCAAGCCTTATCTGGACATGGTGTGACTGCAGCATCTTAGATAATAGGATACAGACATTAATCACAGAGCCCCCCCCCCCTCACCCTCGGCTAAAGGAACCCCCTGGAATCAAATGGACATGCTGCTCCTTATGTTTAAGTAACCTGTTGGAGTGTGTGTGATTTGTTGATGTGTTCTATGCTTGTTAGCATTATTTCAGATTTCTGCGAGCGCAACATTTTGGAGGTGGGCTGTACCCATCCTGAGAATGGAGGGTAGTAAGTCTCTCTCTCAATCAGATGGACATGCAAGTTCATTTGATCCAAGAAAGAAGGGTTTTTCTTGTGGGGGAAAAAAAAGGCAAGGACATGGCTAGGTGTTTGGAACGCAAGCTTTTCTGTGCCAAACAAGAGTTACAAGTTATTAAGAGGTCATTTAACCAACGCTATTATACAAACAACTAACCAGGTATGATGCAATAACAGCTCTCTCCATGTAATTTTCAGTTTTTTTTCCCCCAAGCAGCTGCAACCACAAAAGAGAGTTTTGTCGATGGCATTATTATTTTTGCACTGGCACGCCTGACCCCATGAAATCTCTTCGGTCCTAATTTGTGTTTAATGTAGAGTGTGTTAAACATCAAATATTTCCAAATGGCGATAATAGCGGTGTCACACAGCCATTTCTTTGAAATATCCATCAGTGTTGTATCATATATTTTATATTTACACATACAGCTTGAAAGTTTATTAGAACACAGTAAAAATTAAATATTGTGAAATATTTCAAATTAAAATAACATTTATATTGTGAAATATTTTAAATGTAATTTTTTTTTTTTTTTTTAAGATTCTTTGATGAATAAACGTAAAACTGTTTTTACTGTCACTTTTGAATAAAAGTCGTTGCTGAATAACCAGAGGTGGACTAAGTACACAAAACAAGTACTTGTGTGAAAGTACAGATACGTACAATAAAATATTACTTCAGTAAAAGTAAAAGTTCTCCTTTTCCAGTTTTACTTGAGTAAAAATACAAAAGTACTTGTTTATTTATGTACTTAAGTAAAAAAGTTCTGATAAATTTATTTAACAATTTTATACAGCTTGCTTAATTTTATAAAGTACACATTTTTTTGTAATCTTACTGCTCAAGCAACCCAGTCTCACGGCACTTTGTGACTAAATCACAAAATTTAATTTAATCACTTTTTTTCATGGCAGGGACACGTTTATTTCGTTATTTTCATAAGTCCAGCAATTTTTTTAAACTAAGTTTCCATTGGATGCATCCATTCGTGCTGGACTTACGAAAATAACGAAATAAACGTTTCCCTGCCATGAATAAATATAAATACTGTGAAGCTTACACTGCAATGTACCTGAGAGAAAACAGATTTGACCGCTTAATTTTCACCAGTAAGAAGAAAGTGTTTTGAAGCTGAGGTTAGTGTTTTGCAGAACGTCACAGAACGTTATATATGACATGAGAATAAGTAAGGATAAACATTTGAAGGAAAATGCTATATTTTCTTTTTTTTTTTTTCTCTTTTTGTCTGTGGCCAAATACCCCCAGAGGGCATTACTACCCACTTTGTTATTCACTCTAGTGAACTGAACATCACATCCTTTCTTTTTTTTTAAAAAGTTGCTAAAAATAAAACTACTCCGGTAAAGTACGGATACTTGAAAAATGTATTTAAGTACAGTAACTACTTCGTTACTGTCCACCACTGTGAATAACAGTATTATTTTCAAAAATAAAATAAATAAAAACCTGGTGTGTAAGTAATAATAGTAATAAAAGTAATACTAATTTATAGTTGTGGTTATTATCATTGTGACTTCACAGTAACCTTACAAAAAATTTTACAATCTTGAAAATATATACATTTATTTCTTCTCTGATGTCAATTTGATGGCTAAGAACATTTAACTTAACAATCCTTTCCTTTTTTGATGAGGAGGTGCACTAAAATCAAACCCCCACCCTGTATTTAACAATCTGTTTCATTCAGCAATACATCACAGCATCGAAATACTGTAATGTCAGTCACAACTTTCCAGTTCACACCAGGACCTTTAATATTTCCAAAACAGTCCAAACACTGTTGAGTGTGAATGAAGTCTAGGTCACGCCTACTAGGGTTGGGTCGATAGACGATGCCATCATCCATCGCCGATGGTCGATAGACATCACGATGCTGAGCCGGCATCGCGATGCTCCGCCCCGCCGCAGCAGCAGCAACCAGCTCACAAAAAAACACACTTAATCTATGGCGGCAAATATATGCCATTAATAAGCGAGCGCACCACTGATGCTGGCGAGCGC
This sequence comes from Enteromius treurensis, assembly GCA_032275025.1. NCBI lineage: Eukaryota > Metazoa > Chordata > Actinopteri > Cypriniformes > Cyprinidae > Enteromius > Enteromius treurensis. Next base: position 6,053 of record JAUCMU010000500.1, on the reverse strand, counting down.
GGTAAATCAGTTCCGCGAGAGGAAAACAGATGTACATGCGAAGAAATGGGGCCACGAGCTCATATCAAAGCCTCGCGCGCGCTTGATGTGTCATCCGCGCACAAGTCAAGCACTTGTGCACGAGCACTCCTGAGCTCAATCCTGACTCACCTGCTCGCGCAAACACTGTTTTGTCAGTCGTGGGGCGGGGCTTGGTGTTTTAGTCACAACTAAACAGTGACGACGAAGCCATCGTCCATCACGATGTTTCACATTAGACATCGTACGATGCCAAATTGGTCGACATCGCCCAACCCTAACGCCTTCTCTGAATTGAACATGCAACCTTTTTGCTAGCACCACCCCGTGAAGTGTATATTCAGGGATCACACAATATCGTCATAATCTTAATATTGCTTGGATCATATTGCAATACAGTTGCAGCTCTATTTATGTGCAAAAATTATTATAGGACATCAAGACTTATTAAACTGCAATACAGTAAGGCTTTCATACACTATCGCTTGCAAATTACGTGTTTCATATCAGGCTTTTGTTTCTCTTTAATGCTGTTAAAGTTTAGAACGGGGCGTCAACAGTTTGCGCAACCGTATTAAAATAACTTCAGGCTGCTCTCAAATAACCCTTCCAGTCTCAATAAAAAAAACCCCAAAACAAAGTATTATAACAAATTTCCTAATTTATTTTGAATTAACAGTAAGCGTAATTGTGAAGCCCTGATGTTTGGATTCTGGATTTTGAATTGGAAGATGAGGGTAAGATCATTGTAATATTGTATTCATTATTTTTTTATATTTAATTATAACTGGTCTAGAGTGTCAGTTTGTTTACGTGTTGGCTGGAGTGGACCCTACTTTGAAAAAGAGAAACACCACAATTGGGTAATGTAAGATGTCGACGTAATTAGATCTGTGATATGATCTGAGCGCTGCGGTCATACAGATGTGTTTGGTGTGAGTGACTCACAGAAATGGGGAGCGGAGGTGAGTCCACAGACATCTGTCTGGAGAACACAACTTCTGTCAGTTCAAACTTCTGAATTCATTCTCTATCTCTGCGTCTCTCTTTTTCTGACGCAATCACACTTTGGGTGATTCACCGAACCCACAGACGCACAAATTGAATGAACAGAGCACCTTTAAATCGGCGTGGTGTGTGAGACCCGGGGAGTCGTTCCGTAGCAGATTAAGCTTCCGATTCGGATGCAGAGCTGGATTGTGGGATTACAGCTCTCACACATTGAAGCTCGTCTGAGTCTTCATCCGCAGTGTCTGTCTAGTGAAGGACGTGCTGCTGTCACAGTCCCCAGAAACCATTTCCACAAATTGGCCTACAGGAACTTCTATTGTTTTTATGTCCACGTTAGCACATTTGAGACCCAGCTGTGTTTGTGAAAATTCTTTCATCATTTATCCAGCCTTATTATTTTAAATCTGTCTTTTATTCATCTTTAAAACACAGATTAAAGAGAGATGCTGTGTGATGCTAATGATGCCTTTGGTGGCGCTCATGGAAAATAATTTATTGAATGAAGCCACAAAAGGTATTCTTGTAGCTTCATAACATTACGGTTGAACCACTGATGTCACATGGACCAGTGATGGCTTTCGATGCTGATTCCGAGACCCTTGGGCGATGTCGACCAATTTGGCATCGTACGATCTCTAATGTAAAACATTGGGATGGACGACGACATCGTCGTCGCTGTAGCCGGCGGGGGAGGGGGGGTAACTAAAACACCAAGCCCCGCCTCAAGACTGACAAAACAGTGTACGCGCGAGCAGGTGAGAGAGGATTGAGCGCAGGAGTGATCGCGCACGAGTGCTTGACTTGCCCGCGGGCTCGCCAGCATCAGTGGTGCGCTCGCTTATTACTGCCATAGATTTGCCGCCATAGATTAAGTGTGTTTTTCATGAGCTGGTTGCTGCTGCTGCGGCGGGGCGGGGCGGAGCATCGCGATGTCTGTCGGCCATTGGCGATGGAAGATGGCATCGTCTATCGACCCAACCCTACAATCAACACACGTTCAACAAAGATGTTACTTAGATGTTATCAGTTACTAAATCACCAATTAAATTTGGTGTAAAGAAAAAAGGTCTTTACCAGTGAAACCAAATAAAACAAAGATATGCTATAAACAAATTGTTATGAAATATTCAAATAATGTGTAGTGCAACGCGTTAAACAAAGATGCTACAGCGGGTGCTTTTCAAAAGTGCAAGCTTATTCTTTAAAAAAAGATGCATCTCCTCTATGCATCTAAGTTAGTCTGTTTCGTTTCTCATCCAACACGTGATTAAGCTGCACTAAACAGCTGTTCATTGGCTATGCTTCTTGGTGTCTGTTTTTCTGTGCTTGTTATGCATAAATTACATGTTCACGAATGATTACAATGTAAAACAAAGAAAATCGGCCCAGAAATTGCGCATTATAAGTAAAAAGTGCCCGTTACGATTCATGGCCAGTCAACCGGAGCATCCCTAACATGGACTATTTTAACAATATCCTTACTGCCTTTTTCGGCCTTAAAGGTGGCAGTTGCATTATGGGATTATGCATTATGGGGTCTAAAATACCGTGAAGATGAATGAAGGTCTTGCAGGTTTGGGATGACATGACAGTCAGTAATTTATGATGGAATTATTATTTTGGGGTGAATTGTTCCTTTAAGATATTTTAATAAAACCTGAGAGATTTGTCTCTCCATTTAAACTATTGCGTTACATTAAACCAGTGATGAAAATGTTTATAAGTAAATGTAAACCATATGAATCCAAGTCTTCTGAAGAGACATGGCCACTTTATACGAGGAACAGATTTAATTTAGGCTTTTATTTTCACTCAAACATTCAACACGCATACATGCTTGACACAGAGCACATCAAACAACTCATAATCTTGTGGATTCTTCTTGAACATTTTCAATTGTCGAAGTTATTATGGAGTGACAGAAATCTCTTTTAGGTTTCATTAAAAAATCTCCATTTGTGTTTCAAAGCGGAATGAAAGTCTTACGACTTTAGAATGACATGAGGGTCAGAAAATGATGCCTGAATTGTTTTTGGCTTTCTTTTAGTAAACAATGCCTTTTATCCTGAAAATGTCTTAATATGGAGCAGGATCATTCTAAACAGAATTGATGAGAAGCTTTACACCATATCACTCTGAAGGTAATATGAGGCTGGCGCCTTTATATTTTTGGGCTTTTGCCACTTTTATTTTTAGAGGTAGTCGTGAGGGCATAGAAACTCATGCAATATCGCGAGTTAGCACATCAACATGTCGGGCTAGGCCAAGACTCCAACACTTTTCTCTGTTTTATTTTCTGCTTATCTATTTACAAAGGAAGCTGTGTTAGGAGATATATAGTCTGAGTCTTACACCGTGCTTTGCTACATGCTATTGATAGTCAAAGTCAGATGATTTTAGAGGGAGGGACGTTTCATTCTAGAGGAAGAAACATAAAAAAGCGACGTTCCACCCAAAAAAAAAAAAAAAATTCTGTCACCCTCATGTTTTTCCAGACCTGTGTGGCTTACTTTCTTTTGTGATACACAAAAAAAAACATTTTTTGGGGAAATTGGTTTCTCCTTAAAATTGAGTTTTATGTTCACAGTGTCTTCATTTGTTTTCTGTAGAAGAAAGCAAAGCATATGTAGGTTTGAACTGACGTGAGGGTGTGAATATTCATGTTTTGGTGGAATTTCTCTTTAACGATATTGTTCCAGAAGTGAAAAAGCTCTTAATATTTGCTGTTAGTTTTGTTGACTTTTATGAGTAGGTTTCGCTTTAAAAGCTGACAGCTCTTGACCGCACAGATCTTGTTGGATTTTGTGGGGTCAAATTTGACAATTTTGATCAATCCTTATGTGTTTAAAGGTGAGTTTCAGTAGTATTTCAGCAAAACACCGTCACTTTGGTCACCTTAAATGTAAAATAATAAAATAAAAATGACAGAAATGCACAGTAGGTCAGTTGATGTATTCGTCCCATAGACTTCCATTGCAGGTCGGTAATCCTCAATGTGTTTTTAGATTTAGTTTTCTATGATTTCCTGTCAAAATTGATAATAGATGCTTTCATTGCTCTTTAACTCATAAAAAACCCATAACATCCCTCAGGAATATAATGGAATCCCAAAATCTCCTTTTCACACATGTTACAGTGACAACCCCGCTCTTAATGAATGTCTTGCAGGAGAGTAAACAGGTTACTTTGTGTATGTGTGTGCTTGTATGTGCAGAAATGAGGCAAAAGTGCTAATGAAAGCACGGGGGTCATCAGCAGTGGGCTTTAAGATAATTACCAGCATGCACAAGGGGAATAGCTCTGTGTGTGTGTGTGTGTGTGTTTTGGCTGTTAGGCTTTGCGTCATTGCTCTGTAAATCTAAATCTCCTATCCCTTCCTGTGTATTCTTTCTCTTTCAGGATGTATGTTGCATCCTGTTCATCATTTATCTACTCTTCTTTCTTCCTCAGTCCAGCTCATCCTCAGTCGCTCTTCTACACCTCCCCCTTCTCTTCTTCAATCTTCGGATCCCTTCATCATTCCCTTTTGTTCTTCCTGACTGACCATCTGTCTTTCTGTTGGTCATTCTGTCTTTCTCTGTGTCTCTTTGCTGTTTTATATACTTTATTTAGCCTATAATATGAATTATCTCTGTCTTTTGATTTCAAGAAGTGGTAAAAAATGTAGAGCGAAAGAGCTGAAGAAGACAGGAGTGGAGGGATGTGAAGAGATGAGCGTGTGTGACGGCTTCCTGATTGAATCTCTTCTCAATATTTATCAGTAGGCTAATGAAATATTAATATTGGCGTACAACCCAATCTCACAGATAAAAAAAAGATAAATGAGGGAAAAATATGGAATTATTTCACTGTAATTATTAAAATGGAAAACTCACAGTTGAGACTCGTTTGTGAGGTAATTGTATAGTTGTGATTTTCAGCTCTAGAAAAATGATGCAGTCATGGGACATTTCTGTAACAAATATTCTTTTTTCGTTTAGTAATGTGTATCAGCTAGATTTTGCTTTATCTAGAAATCTAATGGAAGCTGTCATCAGCACTTAAATATGATCAATAATGGCACCTGTTTTGTGGGATCACCCATATCATAAATCATATCAGCGTTTTATTAAAAGTGAGTGTGCTCTTTCCTATACTGGGAAAAGTTTTTAGACGCCGATCATCACAGACTGAAAGTACTTCTTTTCTTTGTGTGTGAGCTTTGCTTTGTTATTGTGTGGTCTTGGCGTTGTTTGCATGTGTATGTGTGTTCAGTATTGAGAGATGGGATACATTTTGCTGACTAAGAAAGTTAGCAGTGGAGCTGCTGTGTATGATGTTTTATTAATCTGCTCTGGAAAGAGAGAGAAGACGAGGGCATCTTTCAACTCATGGTCATTTTTCACTTAGACTTAGATCAGGGTGGCTGGCTTCACAGAATATCATGATGGGATGTTTAGAGTGTGAGGTGTGAGGTGAGAAGGTGTGTCTTAACTTTTGGCCTGTACTGTATATTAGGGGTGGGCATAGATCATTTTTTAAAATCTAGATTAAAACGGCTCATTTGAATTCTGCATTCAGAATATGTGTGCTACCTAAATAATGACTAAAAGTAAAGCCCTGTTCGGACGGGACTAGTTTCACAGGGGGTCGTTAGAGAATATTTTGTTTCATAGACGTACTTGGTGATTTTAATCCGATCCAAATCTGCCATGTCTGTTTTTTTCTCTCACATCCTCTGTGATAATTCTAGAGTCCGAATACGATGTCTATGATATTATTTTTCACAACGCGTTTCCTTCTGTGTTTTGGCCAACGCGATATGCCGTGGATACTCTTTTGAGCAACAAAAAATGGTTTTAAGTGGGTTATTTCTATCTTTTAGCGAGACAGTTGGAAATATCAGTTTACGTTTCCAAACATTATTTTTGTCATTAATTGTGATAATTCAGTGAGATTATTGTCTGACAACAGCCAGTGCTCCACACAGAGATCTGATCATCATCCAGTCTGTCTGGAATCACATGAAGTAACAGAACAAACTG
>JAUCMU010000499.1:0-12350 GCA_032275025.1 Enteromius treurensis | reverse complement strand
CACGTGACAGCATCAATATGGCGGATGTAGTGCGTCCGAGTTCCATTCATACTACCCCCATTCATACTATATAGAACATACTGTTTTTTTAAATGTAGTACCTACTTAAGAAGTATGCGATTTCGGATGCAGCCTAATACATTCTCTAACTTAGCGGAAGCAATGAGACTTGATTTCCGGTGACGTCCGACATATAGCCGAACACAAATCCAACGCAGTCTCACGAACAATTCGTACGAGGTGCCAAATTCATGCTAATTCGTATGACCTCACTCGTACGATTTTGTACGATTTGTCTAAAACCCTGTGACGTTTAGGGGCGGGGTTAGGTTTAGGTCATTCGTACAAATTCATACGAATTGGCAACTCGTAAAATACGTACAACTTAGAAGAAATCGTATGAATTTGTACGTGTGAAGTCGTACAAATTTGTACGACTTGGACAAATCACGTTGTTTTATAGAGTTGTTGTCTACTGAGAGTTATTTCGGAAAGACATTTCATCAGCTGAACAATCTGTATGTTTCTAAACAACATGACCCATCAAGATTCAAACGCGCTATGCTTCAGTCCTTCACAGCTTCGTTTTCGTCTTTCAGAAATTATATATCCCAGATAGCACACGTACATCTAGGAGACATCTATTTGACGTCTGCATTTACATCTGCGAGACGTATTATTTAGGTTGTTTGCTCATCTGCAATACGTCCATAGGACGTCTCCTTTTAGATGTCAAATAAACGTCTATAAGATGTCTTTAAGATTTTATGATTTAGAATGTATGTAAAACTGACATCTAAAAGACGTCTGCCAGACGTTTGTAGGCAGCAGATGCTTTCCAGATCAAGAGATCTTTAACAGACATCTTGCAGACGTACGTGTGCTATCTGGGATGGCGCTAGCCTAACTAAGGTCTGTTTGTGTTCAGTCGCATTTATAAAAGCGAGTACTCGACAAAACAGGAACACTGTGCTAGATAAAATCTCAAGGGACTGTTGTTGGTTTTTCTCGTGGTGACGCACTGAAAGCATTTCACCTTTCACTCCTGCCTCTGCGGGTTCAGCGCTAGGTGAGATATTGATCAAGACCTCCTCAGCTAGGTACTTAACCCCCGACATACAGTAAATGATGCCACTGCGAGCACTATCTGCTGGCCTTGTTACGCCGCGATGCTCGTGTCAGGGGAAAACAAAACCTACCGTTGCGTCTGTGATAACCGCACCCCCACCCCTCCCTCGACTGTCTTTCTGTTTCATGAAGCAGTAAAAATAAAGGTTCTTTGAAGCAACAAGGAGTTTGCAAAAACTGTTGGCTTTTGAATGGCAGATTTTAAAGTGCTTGGCTGGGTCAACAAATAGGCTTGTCAACTTTTAAAATAAGATAAAATGATTTCCACTTTCTATTGTTAAGAGAAGCCAACTGTAGCCTATGTTTTCATAGTAGCCTAAGGTATTATTCGTATTCAGTTAATAGATTTTTTTTTTTTTTAAACAGTTGGGTTCATGCATTTATTAACAGCATGCATGCAGAATAAAGTTTCTCTTTGGGTCATTAAATTATGAAACACATTGCTAACATGTACGCTACTGTATGTACAGCTTGCAGTGAAAACGACACCTATTATTAATGGATTTTTTTTTTATTTTTTTTTATTTTGTTCTTCCGGTTCAGAAAGCAGTTCAGAAAGTTAGGTAGGCTATGTTAATTTGCAGAGAAGATGGGCTGACAATGGATCCCAATGAACGCCACCACAAAGTCGTGGTTAACCAGTGGAGACTCTGAATTTACTTATTTTTGTCGTCTTCTCCGCCATATGGAGTTATACTGAAACCACTTTTTTCTATCTTCTATCTTTTCTAAAAAGAAACTGTATGATTTCTTTTCTTTTTTTCCATTTTTTTTAAGTGCAGTTTATTTTACTTATAGCTTGCACTGTGCCATTTTCTACACTTAATACATAAAAAATGAGAAAAATCTAAATTTCGAAGTAGAAAAACTAAGTTGTAAAATCTCATTCTCAATTTTTTTCAAAATATTTGTATATTTTATCGTTATTGCTGCGTGCTTGCTTATATTAGGATCGTTGTGTGGCATGGTTAGTGTATTATTAATTATGAAAAAAATATTCATTATTTGTGACATCAGTGAAAAATGCAGAGTCGACAGCTTTGTTGATTTTTGCTTATTTATTTATTTGGTTACAGGAGCACATGATGTATAATGTGCGAGAAGATGCAATGTTAAACATCTTGACAGTAAGCGGAAGGTGTGCTCAATCGCGGACTCCCCGAATATAACGAGTTCCATTTAATGTAAGAAAGACAAATGAAACATTTATTTTCTAATGCATACTTAGGGGGTTAACACAAGTGTGCACGCAGCAGTATGTGAACTCTCAGCCCTGCTCTTATTCAGTCAGTTCTGCCCATCGCCGCATGAGGCTGCGCGCTGCTGTCAGACGCGCGCGCTGGAGACAGAAGAGACTCTCATCACGCACGGCGCGGCGGCGGATAGGAGAGCAGGCATCGCATCGCATCGCGTCTGTCCCCAGCACTCACCGCGCCGCATTGAGGATCGTACCCTTATAGAGGAGCAGCACGAATTACGCGGAACACAGTGCGTAAAATCTACAGCCGTGGCTTCAGTGTGACTGCGCTTCAGGTAAAGCTCCTCTCCATAAACTTATGCTTTATTACAGAGACTTCTAGCCAATGCATGTTTCCAACTCTCATATTGTTAGGTAGAACATCTATCGAGATGTATAACACGGCTGGAGACGAGTCAATAATGCAGACAGTATCATAAATAGAAGGGTTACGCGCAACTTGTTGCCGGTAGTTTGCGTATTAATCAATAAGGCGATTTATCTTTAATCCGTCTTTTGCCTTCTGATATTATCGGTATGTGCATTTGCCTGAACGAAAAGTTGGAAAGAGTTGCCTAGATATTCCATATCACCGGCTGATGTGTTTTTGAAATCATCATCCATTGTTACATTTTAAAATCTGCTGATAAAACCCGAAATGACTGATTATTGCGGTGATTTATTGGGTAAGTTTGGCCGATCATTGAAAAAAACCTTGTCTGTGTGTCAACTGTATATGTACTGTATGTACGTATGCAATATATATACGCCAGGTAATACAGGTGGGACATTTTCGGTCCAAATGTTGTGATCTATTCTTTTCAGTAACGCAAGCAAATTCAGTAATGATAAAGATGATTAAGCTGGTCCACTTTTACCTGGATGCAGTCTCTGTGTCAGAAATAGTTTCTTTTCATGTATGATGCATATTTTAAAGGTTACCATGGGTTGTTTTTCCAGCACTGTAACTAATCTGGGCAATAATTTAGTGTCGAGTCAGTTGATCATTGTGTTGCAGAATTACCAAGTAAACTTCTGTCTTGATGTGCTTGACTGAACGGAGTCTTGTCTCCTTTGTGTGTTATTGAGATGATCACCTATTTATCATTTCTGAATCTGTTCAATTAGACTGGAAATGAATGATTATTGGTGCGATTTATTGGTTCAGTGGATCATTTAGAGTATCGTCAATAAGATTTTGCCCAAAAGAGCCACAGTTCTCATCTTAACCAGCTCAATGTGGATATTCTGAAATAAGACATTTCAGTATTTCTTAATATTCTCTCGTGCAAATACTCTAGGCTTGTGCAACATTATTTAGAATCCCTTCAATATTTAAAGAAGGTATGATTTCTGTAATATTGATGTGATGATCTCTTGTTTGACTCTGTGGAAGTTGACTCCTTTGTGCGATAGTGCATTTCTAATGTTTCGAAAAACTCTAAAATGTTTGTCATTTTGGCACTTAATTATCATCAAAACAGTATGTTGATGTAGTAAAGCCTTTGATTAGCTGACTTTCATCATGCTTTGGTTGTTCTGTAGATAATTGAGTATTTAATGAATAGCACAATGAGAGCACACCTTCTTATTTACGTTTAGTCAGTAATTAACTTATGTCTGGACTGGCTCATGCATGCACATCTAGACATCTAATGCATATGCTTACTGATGCATGGAACGGTTAATTATGTTAAAGTTGGGTTTTTTCTGTATGCGTCTGATTTGCTTAATTCCCTACTGCATGTTTTTTTTATCTTGTAGTTTCCAGTAAGAGCAAGGCAGCTTTGACCACGTCGATAAGTCGACATCTCTAAAGGTTTGTCTCCTGGGCGAGCACATGCCTTTCATGTCTGCTACGTGTGTGGGAAAACCTCTGTGCTGCGCCTTGTGAAAGTTGACAGCGTTTCCTCTCACGTTCACGAACCGGTGGCTGTTTGCCCCTCGTTGTGTGCCGACACGATCTGCGTTTAATCCCCTAGCGTCTCGGCTCTGTTCTCGCTGATTGTTGTCATTTACCCAGTTCCCCGTTGGGCCCCTTGGAGCCCGTGCTTGAACTCGATATCCAATCAGCTATTTAGGTTATCCAATTAAGCAACTGATGTATGTCCAGAGATGCCTTAAAGCGCCGCACCCTTCAGATTACCCGCTGCTAATGAAACCTGAGTTGCGTCAGCGCATTCCAGCTTGCATGTAATTATCGCATTAATTTTTAACGCAGCCGGCAATTATAAACAGAGCGATGTGAATTATCGGCAGCTTTCACCTTTGGCTCTGTGGCTGTATATGTGTGAGTGTCATTGCATTCCCATGCATTTGCTGAGTGCTATTGACAGCTCCGTTTATGTGCAATCTCATGCAACGCCATAATGCCACTGCAGAGGTCTTTCAGCACCGCTTTTCCATACAAGCACATACATGCTGCGAACTATGGAACTATAACTAATGTGCTATAGAATCGCGATGATTTATATCTCGCGAGCGGCCGCATCGCCTTCAGGTCCTCAGACTCGGGCCCCGGACACGCAGCCCTCTTTGATAGATTGTGTGGAAGAAGCGATGTGCCACGGACAACATTGATTACCTTTTACTGAGTCTGAGTATAAACCTTAGCGCAGCGGGACTGCGAGGGTGGGGGAAGTTGATGTATGTTGCCTGAGGGGCGGTAGAGATGACAGATATGGGTTACAAATGAGAGAGGTTTTATGACTCCTGGAAGGAGGACCATCAGGCTCGTTTAATTGATCTCGGCCTGGCGGTGGAGTTCAGGGAGCGCCGCTGCAGTTTTGCACCTGCTTTAGGTGCCTCTGCCGCAGACCTTTGCTTAAATTATCTGCTGTGTTACGATCCCACACCTGCTCCGAGATCCGGCTTATGCCAAAGGAACGTGACCCCGGTGTTTCCGGCTTCGCTGTCTTCCTGACTGTGTGGGCTTTTCACCCAGTTGCCCGTGAAACAACGGCTGCTTTCTCACTGTTGTTGTGAAGCGGAGTGGGCGATATGTATGAGATGAAGTCTCACGGCACAACAGGATAGTTTGGTTAACATTTAGCACTGATAACAGCTTCGTCTTTTCATGAAGGGAAATGCATTCAAATCTTAATTGAATCTTTATATATCTACAGGCTTTGTTAGTTTTTTGAAAATCAGCATGCCATTTGCATGCAGTATTGCCTTTAATTCGGAAGTAATGTTTTCCATCCCAAAATAAAGAAATAGAGGAACTTACAGAATATGAAATATTAGGCTACGTTTTGTATGCAAATGATTACAAATGTAAATAACATATATATTACATTTTTATTTTGCATTGATTTCCGACTTTTTTCACTGTTTACATGTTTATGTGTGAATTGATCAATAAATAAATACAAAAAAATGTAAGCAAAACTACTTTTTTGAAAATATTACAAAAGTGAAATAATGCATGGACTTCGTATGTGTCGTATCTGACTACATTGGATGTTCAGTTGAAACAGATCTCGTTCGTTTAGCTGCTTTTCAAGATCATTTGCTCTTTTCCTCATGCATTTTTTAGTCTGCCTTCTTGGCAGATTCTTTCTTTTTTTGTTTGAATGGGAGTGAAATCAGAAGTGTGTAGTTCAGAGGGAACATTGGACTCCTTTATTTCTCCTGTAATGTGATATCATTTAGATGAAATCAGGATATTTTATGAGAAAACTATGGCTGGAGTCGATCGGACATTAGCATTAGTACATCACTTGGACATTAGAATGTATGTTGCATGTTTGCTAATGCAATGCTCATTTTTTGTTTAGTTATTTGTTCACACTACAATAGCTTTAGATGAAGAGCAAGTTTTGCACAGACATGCATGTTGAATATTTGCTTTTAAACCACATTTTTTCTTCAATTCACTCTCTATCTGTTATCCTTTGAAATAAAGAAGGTATTATTAGAATGAACACAGCGCTTTACCTTGTACTGAGCTTGCCTCTGTCATTATTCCCTGCAGTCGTGAAGCATGCAAACAGCAGTGGAATAAAATGAAAAGCTGTGTGTTTTTTCAGGTAACCGTGATTACATGCAGGTCAAGTGGCTTTTTCAAAAGCGTTTTTTGGAGCACCACAACAATAATTCAATAATTACTGTCATTACTCTGTCAGGCTGTATTACCGTTACTCCAAGCGGTACCCTTGGGAACAAGTCTTTATTTGAATATGGACCAAAAACAGTTTTTTTCACATGCAACAGAGACTCAAAAGCATTGTGCATGACTAATTATTGATGTTTTAGCATGTACCGGCAGAAGCACATGGTGAGGCTACTGCTTTTAGAGATGAGGGAAATGTCTTGAGCTCATAGTTTACTCAGAGTAACGACATGAGAAGAGGCAAAACGAGTCATAAACGCTACTTGCGTCATCGTGCTTTCAGTTGCAAATGACTTGATCTCAGTACAGACTGTAATTCACAAATTCATCAATCATTCGTCTTTTCACCCCAGTTGTTGCAGATATTGTAATCTGCGATGATAAATGTTGCATGACACATAAAGAGAAGAAAAACTGCAAGCATTTTCCCAAATTTGGATCGACCGAATCTGTCGGTTTTGACTGACAGGGCGATTCGTAAAAATAAACAAATGTGAAACTGACTCCCTTGTCGCGGTTTCATTGTTTTAATCATTTCTTTCTCAATGTTGGTCATCCAGTAGCATGTTACCATGGAAATTTAGCTTGGCTGGATGAGTTGGCATTTGTCAGAGGAGACGGCAGTAAATACGTGCTAGAATGTCTCACACGGGCTTCTTTTATGAGTTGCATCAGACATGCATGTGTTTTTCCGGAGCTGCTTTGCTTTGTTGCTCTGTCAATGGTCCGTACATCGCCCGCAGTGCTTCCTGGCAGACGCACAAACAATATATATAAATAAGTACATTAACAATAATTAATTTTCATGCCATTCAGTGGAACACAGATGATTTTCGATGGTAATTAACCAGCACTAAACAGACTGTCTGAGTCTCTGAAGCGATTTTTGTTGCTCTTTCATTGCTCAGGAGACTTTAGGAGATCTTTCTCTTAAAATTTGGTAGAAGAAGAAATCGAAATAGATGCGAATCACGCCTGGTAGTAGATAGGGTGGATGGCGTAGATCATTTGGTCTAATGAGTTTTGCATGCATTTGCTTGCATCTCTGCAAATCTGAGCACAGTTTGAAACGTTGAGCTCTTTTCTGAAAGTCTAGAGGAGACGTGTGTGAGATTTCTTTTTCACAGACGGTCCTTTGAGAAACAAGGCACTTCAGGAAAGCGTTCCGTTTGCTCTTCATTTAAACTCAGCGCTGTCTAAGAAACATGTCAAATCAAGTCAAAGAAGTGCTTTTTACAATGCACAATGGTTCAAAAGCAGCTTTACAAAAACTCAGTATGTTCATGTTTTTCTAATATCTTTATATTTCCATGCCTTATAGTTGCATTTAGCAGTTAAGGTATATATGGCGTTGATACAAGCACTCATGCAGTTGAGATTTGCTTTACTTAATATATACTATATATTGCTTTACGTGAGTGTATTGTGTGAGTATTAATGGGAAGTTCAGATCATTTTCCCCACTCTGATCTTTGAATCTTGTTCAGCATTTGGTTAATTTTAGCACAATATGATTAAAATGCACATTAAGCCAAGCTCCCCAACACATCAACTTATGCACATCAAGGCCAATTTATGAAAAACAGAAATTGGTTAGTTTAGTTAGTCTTTGTTAGTTTTAGTTAGGTTTGGATTGTCATTCGTTATTTTGCATGTTCTCTCTTCAACATAAAGGTGCTTCATGGTGCCGCAGGAGAACCTATTTTGTCTAAATGGTTCCATTAAGAACCTTTAACATCTGAAGAACCTTTCGGTTTCACAAAAGATTCTTTGTGGTGAAAGAAGGCTCTTCAGATTATAAAAAGAGTTATTTTAACTGAATGGTTCTTTGTTGAAGCAATAACGGTTATTCTTGATGGCATCGCTGTGAAGAACCTTTTAAGCACCTTTTTTTTTTTAAGAGTGTCCCTACATCCTGAATCAGAGTCTTACAGTCAGTAATACTAATGTAATGTTGTATGTGTTGCATACAATTTAGGAATTATCAAAATGATTTTCTCCATCATATGTATAAAGTTTAAAGCATTAACTAACTTTTTAATCCCACATTCAGTGATAAGGAAAAAAAAAATATATATAGGTAAATTGCTGAAAACTGGGACAACATAAAGGCATGATGTCACTGTATGAGTCATTTCTGTATCCTGTGCAGAACCAAAAATGAACGAATCACTGTCAGAGATGGCTTGTTATTCCCGAGTCGTATTAAAGATTCATTCAAAATGAACGAATCGTTCACATCACTCGAAACCACAGCTATATAAGCTCTAATTTCAGGTCTGTTTCTCCCTGGGTTTTTCCCCTTCTCTTAAAAACTTTCACACGCCATCCAGTTTTAAAATTTAAAGCTATGCTGGTTTCTGTTCCTCTCTGGTCACCGGAGGGCTGGAGCGGGTCAGCTGTAGCTACAGGCTTTTCTCTGATAACCCAGGCCCCACCGGCGCTGCATGTGTTCGGACACGGCCTTCCCTGCCTCCAGCCTGTTCCCAGTCCAGGACCTGGATGGTCTGCAGATCTCTGAAACCGTCAAGATTCAGCCCGAACATCTCCCAGACTGCATTCTGCTCGGATACTCGGAGGCGTATCCTATTGATAGGATGAACTCCCCGACAGCACTTCACGTTTGCCATCAAAGTAAGCCCTCAATTCCAAACGTCTCCCTGAAAATGATTCATCTTGTTGAGTTATTGCCCGTTGTTCACCTCTATCTTTCAAGAGTGCGGCAGTATTACTGGAGCCATTCATATTTGATTATGGCTATTGCGGGCAGCTTCAGTGCAGCTTGCGGATTTCCAATCTCTGGGAATGCGTGTTGACTTTGCGAGCGAATGGTCGAGCCCGGTGACCCTACATCACGGATTTGACACGAGGCCACAAGCTTTGATGATCCACCGACAGACATTCCTGGTCCTGATCGTACGACCCACCGTCGACCCCCCCCGGACAAAGGAGCTCTTCAGGTGAAATCACGCATGTAATACTTATTTGCGAAATAATGACCATGTTACTCACGATATTAGTCACCCATTCAGTTTGATTTAGGAATTAACTCAAAACTAGACCTAAATAATGAATGCTCCAAGACTGTTAGAGGAAATGAATTAATATTTAAAACCTTAAGATATAGGCACTAGGCTAAAAGGGTTAAGCAGTTTGTATTTGGAAGTATTTCTGCACAAATAATTAGTAAACTGGTAAATATTAGACATTACCACTGAGATAAATAGATAGATACAAACCTGAGTTAATATTTATTACTTTATATGAACATTATTTCAAAGTCTTTGTCTTTGTGAACTTTTTATGAATAACTGCTACATTCCAGTCTGCCCTCATATGTTTCCTTTATATCCTCTTATCCTGTTTCACTTTAAAATAGGTGCCATTACAGATGCAGATTTGTGCTGGATGTTAGTTTGATCAGTCACTCATTCGTCGGTGAAACCAGCACCTCTCCTTTTACTACATCAAAACAGCATTCTGTGACATTATTGCAGATATATTGAGATTTTCCATGCCGTGTTGAGTGCTGACACGACGACAGCGGTGTTTCAGTGACAGTGTGCAGTTTATCTCTGACACTGCGTGTGTGAGATAGACTGAACCAGAATGATGCTGGCATGAAAGAAATAAAGAGAAAAAGAGAGTTTGCCTGCTGTCAGGCAGCATGAGCCCAGTGGGCTGATGGTCTGCGGCTCA
Source organism: Enteromius treurensis (assembly GCA_032275025.1). NCBI lineage: Eukaryota > Metazoa > Chordata > Actinopteri > Cypriniformes > Cyprinidae > Enteromius > Enteromius treurensis. Next base: position 2,172 of record JAUCMU010000499.1, on the reverse strand, counting down.
GGTGGGAGTGAAACAGGAAGTTAAAGCTCGACTAAGTCACGCAAACTGATCTGGAAAGAGATAGAAAGTGCTTCTGGAAGGAAGAAAATCATGTTCTCGATATGCCAGTTGTTCCTCCTAGACAGCTTTTAGATCCTAAATCACACTGAAACCAGCATTGCGTCAGTTATCCGTGTTGGAAAACTCATATCGGTGGTCCACTAAACTGCAAACTCCATTAACACTTGTGAGCTATGAAAGAGCAATGTCATTTTCCTCAGGGAGCTGTTAGTCTCCAGTCTTATGGTTATAGTAATAAGATAAGTACAGACATGATAGATCAGCATATTCCGGCCTTGATGTTAGTAATGATATACATGCATATAGAAAAACGCTCTCAGAATGACAGTGCTCTCAGTATATGAATGTGTACTGGAGTTTTGTTAAAATGTAAATTAGTGACAGCACAAAAGCCGTGTACGTGAAATTATGTCCATGCGGCAGTTATAAAGCGCTTTATGAGTGCGTATGGATGCATGCATTACAATAGCACATGCAAATAGATGTTTCAGGCTGTTATTATGCACTGCTGATTTTATATGTGCTGCTTTGCATTGTATCAGATTATGCTCCATGTATAAATAAGTCGCTGGCAATAACATGAATATATTGCTGCCTTTTTTAAGCTCGATGAGGTTTACAGTAAGTATGAATGTTTACATAAAAAAGAAAAACATTTGTAAATAAGACAGCTGCTTCAGCATGTATGGCTCGTCAATTCAGCATCCAGATTTTAATCATTTCTGGATTTGCTTCTCGCTGTGTCCTGAAGTGGATGTGCTCTGAATTTCCTGCTTTAGTTCGGTTTCTTTAGTTTTGTGTGTGTATCTATCCATTACAGCCACGCCAAAAGTGGCCTGTTCTGATTCGATGCTCAAATACATCCTGTTGGATTTTCCTTACATTTTGAAAGTTTTGGTACAGAAAAAAAAAAGCATAGATATAAACTTAAGACAGTAAATAGGAAATGAATATTTTGACTTCAAAACATGATCACATGTCACTATTGTACTGTATGTATGTTTTGCCTAATATATTTATATAACATATAGTTTTTTCATATTATTTTAATTATTTAAATTACAATTAGTTGTGCTCATACGTATGCATATCCTTTGCAGAATATGGAAAATGTGGAAAGGGATCAATAAAAATGTTTATTTAGCACTCTGAATAAGCTATTTCCCAGATGTTTATACTGTTTGTGCTCATATACATATAAACAGATATTTATAAGACAAAATAATAACTACATTTATGAAGAAAAAAAAAAAAACGTTCAACAGATTACATACCCTTGAATCTTGTGTGTAGTTTCTTGGATCATGCACAGTTATTTTTTAAAAATATTTTATGCTAGTTGTTCACGAGTCCCCTGTTCTTCAGAAAAATACCCTGGCTCCTGCACATTCTTTGGTTTTCCAGCATCTTCTGCATATTTGAACCTTTTCCAATATTGATGGGTGATTTTGAAATCCATCTTTTAACACTAAGGACAATTGAGGCACTCGCACAAAACTACTATAAAAGGAGAAACATGTTCTGATGCTCAAGAAGGCCATTTCTTTGCGTTCTTTAATTTTAGCTTCTGTTGTATTGCCATCATATTTAATGCATATTTTGAATTAAATATTTAGTAGAAGACACTAAAGTAATAAGCCCAGCCATTCAGTTGAAGTAAATTATTACATTTTTAATAGTGCTGTCTAATGATTAATCGCATCCAAAATAAATGTTTTGGTTCCCGTAATATATGCATGTGTGCTGTTTAAATTTCTTATGTACATATACACACACATGCATGTATATATTTAAAAAAAAAATTATGTTTATATATTAAATATATTTATTTATATTTTATAAATTATATGAACATAAATATAGTCATGTAAGTACAAGTAATAATTTCCAAAGAAATACTGAATGCGTGTGTATTTATATAAGTCTTTTGTAGAGCCCGACTGATAAAGGATTTCGAAGACAGATACCGATTATTTGTAGGTTTTAAAATCTGATATTCCGATATATCGGCCGATATTTTTTAAATGTATTTATTTTTCAGAAACGCGCAACAAAACATTAACAGATTTCCCTAACATTAGTTATTTGTAGTTATTTATGAGTTTTAACTAA
>JAUCMU010000498.1:0-12357 GCA_032275025.1 Enteromius treurensis | reverse complement strand
GCTTTCAAATGGTACCACATATGGGGTTATTGGTGCAGGCAAAGGGTTAAAAATTCAAGGCACAATTTGAATGTAACGCAGAGTTTAAGAGGTTAATAAATCTGCAAAAATGTCAACAACTCGGTGCTGTGTGTACATTAATGAGGGAAAAAATGAACTTTTGAATTTGTTGTATCCGATATATAACTAATACTGATAATAATAAATTCTATGTCACTATTTTAACATGTTAACTTCTTTCAACTGGTTGCACAGTATTTGATGATAAGACTAAATTACACGTCATTATCATTTCGTATAATTTTCCCCTTTGACTCTATTAAAACAGACCTCAGACACATTTTTAGGTGGTGACCCACCAATCGGGAGCCAATGTTTTATAGGACTGTGAAACAAAACCAGCTTTTCATTCATTTTTCCCATATCTTCGTCCCATCCTGATGAAGTTTCTGTCCTCCCTAAAGCCATTCCTTATGAGATATAAATTATGCATGACTTCATAGAGAAGCAGTGGTCTTCAAAGAGAGAGGCCAGTTCAATTACTGTATGGGCTGGATGCAGCATCTCTTTATAGTCCATTTAATCTTTCTTGTTAGTGAGCTTTGGCAAATCCTTTCTGACAAATGACGGATCATTGTGAGCTTGACCTTGCTTCTATAAACACACTAGACTAATTTTCAGTCAGTCGGTTTAAAATAAAGACAGTGATGAAATACAACTAGTTTCCCTAGACCGGGTTTTATAGCAATTTAAACTAGAGGCACAGGATGTGCCCTTTAATGCAGTTCTTGTAAACAGTTTACCCTTTTAGCGGTAAGTAGAAAATGCGCTAACTAGAAAATTATCATTGCAAAGAGTTTATTTATAACGCAACAGTTCCACAGTATTTATTATATGTGGTGTGTATTTGCTGTCTTTGTGCCAGAAAACAAACAGAGTTGAATGGAGCGTACACAAACTCTTCTGTGTTTTTGCATTCCATACGAACACAAACTTCATTAATAGCATGCATTTTTAATGATATTTTAAACCCGCCAACGGATTGCGATCTTAAAGCAGCGTTCAAACATCCAAACCTGCTTTTTGTGCTTTTCTTTTTTTTAAAAGAATAATCAAAGGATATTTTTCCTTAAACAGTGCTGAATCTAATTAGACACATGTTTGCAATTTAGCTGTGTTTATGACTGTGCCACAGACACATTTAAGCCCTTAACCTTTAGGTCTGATATGCCACAGCTGATAATGATTTTCAGTTTTACCTTTATTATGAGAAAATTGATGCAATCATCCATGTAGCTCTACCTACAAATCACACAACTAATCCAAGGCGATAGTCTGTCTGTTTTTCACCTTTATTCGCTTTTGAAATATCTTTAGTGTAAGCTTTGAAAATTAAAGTATAACTTGTATACTCAAAGACAAGTGAACATAGTTTTATTAAGTTTGCCAGATATTCAATGCTACATTGCCTGATCAGGAAAAATCCCATGTTTACTTTAAAGAAGTTCAAGGCCTTGGGTTTGGCACTGTGCTGAGGTTTCCCACAGCTGTATATTATTACTGTCAAATAGTGGTTCACATGAGAAAACTCCAAATCATCCAAATCAGCATTGTGTTGAACTAGGGATAGTCCACCCAAAAATGAAAATTTGGTCAAATAAAATGACGGCAGTCATTGACTTCCATTGTATTTTTTTTTTTTTAACGTTGTTTTAGCAGAAAAGGTACTGGTAACTTTCTGTCAGTCGTGCTAAGAGTTAGTAAAGTATCCACTTACGTCTGCCTTATTTGATTGGAAAAAAATATGTCATTGCTACCAAACCTCATTATGGGATGATCAACTCAAAGTGTTGATGAAAGAAAGGCTTAAACAGAAACCTGGGGGGAAAAATAGGGCAAGTTATTTTTGGAGAAGTTATATTCATTGTGAACTCATTGACATTTGTGAGGTGTTAACTGTGTAAATGTTTCACAACTCTCCATATCACTTTAAGTGAAAAAAAGTGAAGGATGAAAAAGTAAAAAACTAGCATTTTGACAAGTTTGTAGCTTTGTGTAACAGAATAGTGAAAATTTACTGAAGCAGTTGGTAGGTATTTTTGGTAAATTCCCACCTTTACACTAATCTGTAATAAGCTTTTGCTTATTCTAAAAACTGTATTTAAAAGAAATGTATTAATACAAAAAAAAAGGAATTGCATCCGAGACAGCTGCACTTGACATACTTAATAAATGCCATCTAAGATAACAGTCACCTGAAAATAAACTTAATACATTTCACTGGCTAACAGATTAGAAACATAAAAAAAAGTTTTCAATTGTCGCATTACCCCACTTCATGCCTCCAGTTATCATCTTGGTAATAATAATGATTACATCACATTTTTGATTTAGTACATGACTCTCTGAAATACTTGTTTCAAATTAGTCGAAAATTTCCAAGGTGTGTTATAGAGAGTGATATTACCCGCCCATTTTTTTCTGCGACACTGATTTCTGAAATACATGTTGTTGTTGTTTTTTTTTTTATTGATTGTTTCAAAAATACATCAGATTACTTCTATAATGTAATTTAATATTGCTGTTATGTTTATCTTCTTGCCAAGATGATTATGGTTTATACAGTGGATCATAACAGGTAAGTCTTTAATTGGTGGAAGGCACATTTCTCTGCTTTGAGGTACAGTGAGTGTTCTCTCAGTCGTTGGAGTACTTTGGCTACGTGGATTCTGTGGTTAGGAAGATCTGGTGAGTATACAAGTATATCATCTATGCATATGATAACATAATGATTCAGCATATCACAAAACACCTCATTCATAAAATTTTGAAAGATGGCAGGTGAATTGGCAAGGCCATACGGCATCACGTGATATTCGTAGTGCCCAGTAGGGGTCACAAATGCCGTTTTCCATTCATCCCCTTGACGTATTCTAACGAGATTGTAAGCACTTATTGGGTCAAAATTACGGCGGATCTGAGTTCCTCTAAGGCTGCAGGCACCAATGGTAGGAGACAAGCAAACTTCACCGTTTGGCTATTTAATGCTCTATAATCTATAATCTATGCAAGGTCTTAAACCTACATCTTTCTTCACCACGAAAAAAGAAACTTGAGGCAGCAGGTGAGGTGGATGGGGTAATAAATCCTTGTTTGAGTGCTTCTTGAACATATTCATTCGTAGCCTGGGTTTCAGAGAGTGAAAGTGGATACACATGACCTTTAGGGAGTTTGGAATTAGGAATAAAATCGATTGCACAGTCCCAGTGACGATGGGGAAGCAGATGTGTGGCAGCACGCTCACTAAAAACATCCAAGCATTCGTCATACTCTCTTGGAATTATTGTGGTTGTAGTGGTTTTGGGACTCTCGATAGTTGTTGAGCAACAGCTTAATTCAGATAGCTGGGGTTTCAAGCATGGCATCAGGCATTCCTTATGACAATTCTCACTCCATAGCATGATCTCTCCTGACTTCCAATTTATGTTAGGATGATGTTGGATCAACCAAGGACATCCTAGTACCAAATCCACTGAGGCATTGCGAAATACCAGGAAAGAGATGGTCTCTTGGTGAAGACATCCTATTTGGAGAGTGATAGGTGGAGTACAGCGATTTACAGGTTTTTTATCCAACAACGTACCTTGAATGGTGGTGATCTGGTAGGCAATGGAGTTCTTTTCACAGGTCATTTGAATGCTGTCTAGACATTTGGACAAGAATCAATTAGGGCATTCACATAATAGTCTTGATCGTGATACATTAGTTTAACTGAAATCAATGGGATTACGTTTGTGGTAGGTTTGAGGAAATCCACACTCACCTTTTGTAGAAGCCGGACGAATGGGACAGTTCCGTTGAAGATGGTTCGATGCTCCACAATAAAAGCAACATTTTTCCTCACGTCTCCGTTTCCTCTCATGTTCGGTTAAGCGATAGGAATCTGTCTGCATGGGTTCGGTTCCAGCATGGTCAACACTGCGAGACACTCATTCAACAGGGTAGGTATGAGGAGTGAGATGTTTAGAATCAGTAGTTACTTTTCGTAGAAAGGCTTCTAAATCAACGGTGTCATCATAAATGGCCGTTTGATCACGAATGTCACTTCTCAAACCACGCCGAAACACAGCAACAATGCAGGATTGTTCTAGCCACTGGTGGCGGCTAATGTGCGAAATTTCAGTATGTACTCATGAATGGAGAGTTTACCTTGGTTTAGTTGCAGTAAATCCGAGACCGGTGAGGGATCGTGACTAAATACTTCTTGAAAGTGGGATCGAAAATTGTCAAATGATGACAAATGAGTGCTTTCACCCATCCAAAGAGCTTCGGCGCACTGCAGTGCTCTCCCGGTGAGTAAAGTCATGAAAAGCAATCTTGCTCCTTTCTATATGGAATTAGTGAGGTTGCATCTCGAAATGTAATGAGCATTGCATGAGAATTCCTTTACAAGAGGTTTGCTCACCGGAGTACAATGGTGGACGATTCATGGCACTTGAGACTGGTGGATGAACTTGAAGACCTTCAATGGCATGTAGCACTGTTTGTAGCTTACTCATTTCTGCGGCTCCTTCGCTGTCCATACTGAGCGTGAAGAGATGAAACCGCTGTTGGAGGGCTGAGTTTCTGTAACGCTCAGCCAAGAAGGGTTCTGGACAACGGAGGTAAAGTGCAACAATGTTTATTAAAGGTGAATAGTTAATGCAACAGGTGAAGATATATCCAGCACAAGGGTGAGTGGCGCTCTTCAGATCGCTTTCGTAAGTCCTCCGGTGGTTCCTCTGTGATCTCAGGATCGTTCTCACTTCAATCCCTGTTTTTCCTCTATCGCAGGTAGGTTACAGTGAGCTTGACTGTGGAGTGCAGGCAGTGCTCTGAGGAGACAGGTGAGTACAACAAGGTGAATCTTAAAAGGTAAGTGTGCTGCAATGTCTCACGTGATGGTGGCGATCTCCGATCACTGTGGGTCTGACAGGATTCGTGCAGGTGACTAGACAGGTGAGACTGTTCCTTTGCACTCTCAGATCTCTTAGGGCCTGTCCACATGGAGACGCGTTTCACTGTATACGCATACATTTTTTATCGTTTTGGCATTTCGTTAACACGGATCTGGCTTTTTAGGAGACTGAAACCGCTATTTTTTCCTCGGTTTCGTGTGTACAGCTAATCCGTATATGTTGTGAAACGATTATGTCATCAAAACACGCGTCGGCTGCGTCACTCGCCAACTTCGTCTTCTTCTTGGTTCATATACAGCGCGCAAGGTTATGCGCATGCTCAAAGTCTTCTTCTCTGTTTATAGTGTATCTCTATGGCAGAATTACAGCACCCCATACTGGTGTGGACGGAGTCTTAATTTCTTTTGAAAACATTTTCTATTATTTTCCAACAACAAAAATCCCGGTAATCCATTCCATGCAACCATGGCCCGATAAAAAAAAAGGTCTCTCACATTGATTAGTTCTAACTAAAGTCAAAACACATCGCCTTTCTGTAGTTTGTCTTGTACAGTAAGTAAGTTGATCAGCAGAAAATGACAATTTTCTATAAATTATTTCAGGAGTTTTTGTTTCAATGATATTAAGAATGAGTGATAATGAAAAAGATTTAATATCTGTATTTTACAACTAACCATGCCAAATTATTATATCAGTTGTATATGGACAACCCAAAACGATACGTGCTACTTTATTCAGTGCAACTTGCAATTTGTTTAAATTATTTTCATTGGTATTTGACCAAACAACTCAGGCGTAGTCAGAATGAGATAATACTAAAGATTGGGCTAACCGTTTGATCAGCCATTTAGGAACAAATTTCTTACAGTTTCTAATTATTCCCTTACTACGACCCATTTTTTGCAATATTTTATTTATTTGGCTATTCCAAGACAATGAGTTATCCACAATTACACCCAATAAATAAATCTCTTCTACTTGATGAATCACGTTTCCTCCTATATCTAAATGCAATGTTAGTGATGGCTAAGAAAATATTTTGACCCAAGTATCATACATTTTGTTTTACCTGCATTAAGAAGTAATTTATTATCAGAAATCCATTGTATGACCAAGTCTAACTCCAATTTTAACATAATATTTAGTTGATCTACATCTCTTGCTGATAAACACAATGTTGTATCATTACTCAAGTGATTGATCAAAATCAAAAATTACTTTATGATTGACACGTAGTTCAAGCTCACATGCATTTTGTGTAGATAATTACAATTTGTAATATAACAATTACATACTTATGTATCTAGGCTATGTGATTAATTTTATATACAATGCGTCATAAAGAAAACGCGCTTCAACTTCCCCTCATGCTGTTATTTTTTAAAAATGTTTACTGTATACTGTGATGCAAACACCCCGCCTCTTGCTTAAACTCCACCCCGGATTAATCGAGTACTCGTTTCTCAAGCCTGTGGATTACTCGAAATGCAATATGATCAAAAATGCCCATCCCTATTTCCATCCATTGTTATCAACATTTAGTAGTTAGAAAAATAAAGAAGAAAAACAGTGTATAGAAACGCAAAGGTGGGCATTAATTCTAAAAATGCACATAAAAACGTCTGCACATGATTGAGGAGAAACTTTTTGTCCAATAAGAAATAATGTGCACAAACTAGGATGGAAACACATTAATAAACTCCTTCATGTGCATCGATAAAACCATGTGACTTTGTAATAGTTGCTGAACACAGAGTTCTGTTCACTTCTGCATCTAGTTGTGTCTGAAACGACACATATGTGTGAAACTATGTCACAATACATGTCTCTCTAATATCCTTCTAAACACAGCTGTTTATGGAGAATTAGCTGAAGGAGAAGAAAAGGATGTGTGTAACAGTATATTGATGACAGCAGTTTCCCAGCAAACTTTTTCAGTTTTCACAACTTTTCACGTTGTATTTTGGTTGCAATTAGGTAATGTTGTAGTACAACGTTTTAATAACATTTTTAAAAATAAAAAAATATATAATCAAAACAAAACGTTTTTAAAAAGTTGTAAAAATACCTAACTGGTACGTTTTCTTTAGGTAGTGAAAAAACGTAAATATCACGTTTGTTTACTACGAAAATTTGCAACTTTGCAAAAATATCACTAAAATAATAATGATAGGCTACAATAAGCAATTCAGTGACTGGGTAAAGTTTCAGTTATATTTTTCTCGGTACATGTTCAGTAATGCTTGCGTTACAACACACTCAGCTGAAATTTTAATTGTCCCCAAAAAAAAAACCCAAAAAACACAAGACACCACATTAACGTATAAAAAATGCCGCAAGTCAGCTCTATTTTCCGTTCAAGGTCAGTTATTATCCATGTGTGGTGGTGTCCCAAGTTTGTAAATGAATACTAAAGGACTAAAATATACAGTAGCCTATGTGTAGAGCGGTTTATTTAATTCATCTCGCTCTCGCTGAGGTAACCTTGTATGTGTGACGCGGTCAAGTGAATGTGTATTTAGAGCAGGTTTTACAGAAGTGTGGCGAGGGTACTGGCCCAACAGTGAAAAATTATTTCGGCCTCTGTGTTCCAGGTCCGAGGCTAAAAGCTCCGCCCGGCTCGCACTGTCCTTCTACCAAAACAGCTCATACTGTTTCAGCTATTAAAATAGTTCCGATTTTTGTGTAATGACAAAATAATAATATTTCGTTTAGTTTTTTTTATTAAGTTAATTTAGAAAAAAAACGCTTGAAGCATTTTTGTTCATTAAATATAGTTTTGTTTTTTTGTTTTTTAAAGTAACGTTTGTTTTTTTAAAATCAATTTAACCTTTTCAAATCATCACAACTTGCCTCAAATAAAATAAAACATTTCAAGCATATAACACTGTTTAACACATGTGCAATGGTATGATGGTATATTCACTTTGTGAGAATAATCTAAAGCTGGCTCTTGCAGCACATGGAGGAACTAGCGCAACCACTTGCATTTTTTTCCAGTGGAAACAAAAAGGCAGACGGGGTCATTTGGTCTACTTTTATTTGTGTGTCCACAAATAAACCAAACCAAAACTTAGTGAAAAAAGACATGAATTAATAAAGCTTTAAATGACCTTAACGAAATAAAAAAGAAATCGAAAACAAAACCTCTTTCATTATAATTTTAATCTATAAAGATGACTTGAGGTGCATCAGAGGAGGTGGCGAGTCAGGAAATTTATCTTTTGGACACGGACTCAGAAAACACCAAATAAATTAAAATATCTTCCTACTTTTTTCCTAGGACATATTCATGGTAATTAGGCTACTTTTGATGATGCTGTGACAAGCTTTAGTCTATTGCATCTATTTGAATGCAGAACTCTTCAGCTGCGTACCGTTTCGTCGCATTCCCTGTTGACGCTGCGTACGGGCTGATTGGATGCAGAAGATCCGGGAGAATGACTTCAACCTGACCAAATTTTTAAATGCATATAATTCTCAGCGTATTTCAGTGCATTTTGTGCGTTTCTGTACTTTCTATTTCTGCATTTATTTTGTGCAAGTGAGATGAATAAAGACCATCTTTTTCATTAATCATTATCTCTCTGGTGTTTAAAAGCACCACACAGTATTTTACTACCTGTAAAAACACACAAACTTAGCTATATTAAATTGTTTGTGGTACCTACGGTTACAAATTTAAAATATGTGATGATAATATTGATCAAGCAATTAATGTAGGTAAATGAAAATATATGCGCAGAATTGAGAAAATAGTATTAATGGAGATAAATTGTAGCCTATCACAGCTAGGCAAACGTGAGAATGTTCATGGTGCATTTTATGAAAACAACTCTAATCGTAGTTGTAAATCTATATTTACAGTAGGCATAATTGTCAATGCCTATGCAGCATGAGTCAAATCTTCTGTTCGTGAACAGTTGTATTTCATTCATTATCTGACTATGCATCCGTGCATTAAATTGCCATTGGCTCGTGTGATAGTGATATGGATCTTAGTAGTATTTTAAGTGATACTAGACAATAATAATTGATACCCGCACGACGGTGTAATTTACTTCCAGGTAAAGATAGGATCAGTCAAACGAAATGCAATAAATTTACAAATAAATATTACAAATTAAAAAACGATCGCAAATGCGTCCAATTTTCTAATACTATTATTTGATGACAACAATGCATTTGGAAAACAAAATACAGCCATTTCTGCTTTTTTTTTCTTTTAAACAAAAAACCAAGCTGCACCCTTTTTTAAATTTCATCCAAAATAGAGTAATGAATGAACGAAAAAAGTACACAGACCTTTTGTCAGTTATTCATGGTTTTATTCATGTTTTCACAACCGTAAAATATGGTAAAATACTTTTCATATGGTATTTTCATACAAGGTTATAGCCTATTAAATTTTGAAAAAAGAAAAAAACTGCAACATGGGCTTTAATTATCAATGTTTCATATTTTTTAAATGAAAACAAAAAGAAGCAGGTTTGTGTTTTATATTGCATGTTGTTATATGCAGTGAAGAGAATAAATAGGCTACGCCTTGTCTAAACCACATTTAGGTGTCCATGTTTAAGATTTTTTTAAATGAAGAGGCAGAGTGGAGTTTTAGCCTATAACATATTTCGTTGTATTGTTGACGAAAAGAGGCAAAGTTCTATTTTACACCATATTTCAATTGTATTGTTGCCGAAAATATTATAAGATAACCGGAGTAGCCAGAGCGAGCAGAGTGACCCTATCAAGAACACACGTTCTATTTGTAGAATAAACGTAAGTTACGTACTTGGTATTGAGAAACGGCCGACGTTCTGACAATTACATTTTTAATAACAACCTTAACGGCCCTGAACAGTAGTTCAATGTCAACATTGTGACAATGCCGTAACCTTCACCACACAACGTAGTTAAGGCGGCCTTCTGGCCATGTTGTACGCTGTTAGAAGGTTGGGTACGTTGTGCCAACGTTGTGTTTGCTGGGAATTGCTGCTACACATTTTTGTATGTTAATCCATCAGTGTATGTCACTTAAATTGAAATAAATAAATGGCTGAGCCTGTGATATAAAATAAAGATGTCTGATGTCATCTAATGATAAATGTTATCGACGCACATTTAGTGAATTACAACATTTTAAATAACATCTACGATTATACATTGTGGCACATCTTTAACATTTAACTTTCCGACTATGTTAACTCATACTAACTGTAAAATTCAAAATGATTACTTACCAAACTTTGCTTGCTTTGTTCTAGCGGTAAGTCGCAACCGTTAGTGAAGTGCAGCCTCAAGTGCATCAGTGCCACTGCCTGCCCGCCCACTTCTTAACTGCGGAGGCGCTGGATCCGGAAGTATCAAATTATATATTTTTTTTAATTTGGGATGAAGCGTTCAAGACCATTAACTAAATCGGCTAAATCGCAAGATTATACAGTTTCAATTGAAAAAAAAAAGGAAAAAGTACAAGATTGAGTGTAAAGACTACAATGATGTACAACTACAAACCCATGAAGCATTGCGTTTTAGGCGCGCTATCTGGGCACGCTTTTCTAGATGCGACCTGATTGGTGTAATTTTTTTTTGTGTGTGCCATATGAGCAAATTGGCCTTATCTTGTGCATGAAATTAAACAATCAAGCAATTAAAGTTCTATTCTATCTTGCTTTGACCTTTCACATTAACGCACAATATTGCTTACTTATGTTGTCCTCTATTGTAAACCTCTTTGGATAAAAGTGTTTGCTAAATGATTAAATGTAGCCTAATGTACATTTAAAGCTTATGTTGTTTCATGAAATTCATTAAACCTTGTTGATAGAGACTAGAGAGAATAAACCCACGCTGCAAACAGGAATAGGGGAAACAGCTGTGTTGTATGAAAATATTATTAATTATGAAATATCTGAAATTGCATTTTAACTATGGGATAAGTCTGGCCACACATATGTGGGCCACATTTCTATATTTTATATGTGGGCCAAACAATACACTTAACCACTGGCCCATATCCTGTTTGCCACCTTAAAGACGGTCCAATCTCCCCCACAACCGGGCCATGTTCGGTTCACATGCCTCATGCCAGTGCCGACTGAATACCAGCTGTGCCGGCTTCATGCCAAATCTGGGCCAGAATTCTTTGCTACCTGGGTAGCCATTAAACTTTGTCCAACAGTAATACAGACCCTCTCATTTCCCTATAGTAGGATAATCTCTAGCTGCGCTTACGTGTCTCATTTGGTAAAACAATAAAATAAAATAATACAAATTTACCAGTCAAATACTACAGTAATAATGATGATAATAAACATAACTGCAAGCAGCAATTATGAGGCTAAGCACTCTAAAAGCAAAACTAGGAGATAAGCATATCATGGAGCATCATACCTAATGCAACAATGAGTAATAAAAACTATTTTAGGATCATTGTAATTGAACTGACTGAAAAATCCTTAATAAAACCTTTAGTAATATAATTAAATGACTGATAACTTTTGACCAAAAAGTGGTGCTGTAATCAAATCATATTAGTATGTTGTGTGAGAGATAATAATGGCACACACAAAGTTTGTTGTCATAATGTCAAAGCTTTGCAGAGATATCGTCTCAGAGTCGTTTTGGCACCAAGCCTAAAATTCGTCTTAAAACATTTGAAATCCCTTCAGGGCATGGTATGTGCTTGAAAGCTCCGCCTACTTTGCGTAGCGGATGCTGCGTATCTCGCTTCCAGCAGCGCTGAGGAAAAAGCTTGCAGTTTCTCTGTTTTGGGTTGTAGACTTTTAATTCTAATTTTACTTTTAGGTTTTACATCGTTTTAATCTGACTCCAATTTTAAGTTATTTATCTGCTATTAAAGATATGTATTTTAGTTACCTTAATTTAGATACGTGATCATTTTGGATATGTGATATCAATTGTCCGTTTGTTGGAGACCCGATACGTCTGAGTCCGGCGTCCCGTCTCAAAATATAATGCTTGCCGGTCTAATTACTCAGAGGTTGGAAGATGATTTTTATCCCGTTTGCCAGCCGCTACTGCTAGATACAAACCGTTACTGCTGGATACTAACCTCTGCTGCTGGCTTTAGCCGCTACTGCTAGCTGTCATGCAAAGGGATATTTTATATAATCTATTTTTTACCCAACGTGTTAATCATTAGTGATATACAGAAATCAAAAGGTTTCAGAAAGCACGCCAACTGCTTTACGTCTGAGCCTTCAGTATGATATTTCCCAATCTACATTTATACGCGTAAAGGCGTCCTACCCAATCTAATAATCACAAACAATATCAACATTCCAAAGTTAATCAAGAAATAAAATTTATTCTGCCAGGCATAGTAAATTATCAATTAAAACAGTCAATCAACATATCAATTCAAACAAATATATCAACA
>JAUCMU010000497.1:0-12360 GCA_032275025.1 Enteromius treurensis | reverse complement strand
CCCCACCCACAATCCCTGCCGGACCTGGGACTCGAACTCACAACCTTTGGGTTACAAGTCCAACTCCCTATCCATTAACTGCATGTGCAAATAAATATATTTCTTCTGGACTTTTGATAATACATTTGTAAATTTGCAATTACAATTCATGCTTCAAAATATGAAATTCATGTTTTGTGCCGCTATCTCCACTAGCTTCGCCTAATTCTGAAACTTTGGACTAGTTTTATATAAACTACTGTCCAACAGTTTGGGGTCAGTATGATTGTATTATAAAGAAAATAATAATACAATTCCCCAAGGCTGAATTAAAATGATATTAGTAAAGAAGTTTATAAAGTTACAAAAGATTTCTACTTCAAATGAATGTCTGTAGAAATCAAAGAAAATGTGTGTGAAAAATAAATGTTAATGCTGTGTACGCATGTGAAGGACCTTTTGTGTAATCTGTGTATCCTCCTGTGCTGGAATGAAACATCAGTCCTGCGTCATTGAAAACACCCATATTATTCCAGCCTCCTCCTGCGGTGCAGCCCATATCACCCTGGCCCACCACCTCCCACACCTGAATCAAAGAGATATGAGGATCCAAGAGGCTCTGGAGAAGGTTCTGGAGTGAAAACTATATCATCACTCACCTTCTTCTGCGTCAGACGGCTTTTACTCAACAGGAAGATGGCATTATCCACAGCAACCAGGCTGACCTTTGCCCCCGGGTCTCCTTTCACTTCAAATGTAATGCTGCTGCCTGGTGAGTATGAATTGACTGTTTCATCTTTCATTGGACCTACACTGAGCTAATACAAATCACAAATGCACAAAAACCAAATTATACTTTTTAACTTAAAGGTGCAGTAGGAGATCTTGGAAAAGATAAACTTTAGCCTGATAGGACTGAATGCATGAGTTCAACCCTCCCTGCAAATCGCTTCCAAAGCCACACCCCCTGAATGCATGGAGGTATGCAAAAGTCGTGTTGACAGACAGGTGGGAAAGCCCATCAAAATTCTCAGAACAAACTTTTTTTTGGTCCTACCTGTCTTCGACAAAATTAGGGGTGTCCTCGAATAGTCAATGATTCGAATAGAGGAGCCTGATTCTACTCCTAATCTCACAGTCGAATATTCTGAAGGGTGTTATGATCATACCATTTTACTATATGGGGGATGCTCAATATCTGATTTCACATAGAACTACCGGTTTCTCCCAATATGTCAATATTCAGCCTAATGACGCTGTAAATAAGAATTTGAAAATAAAGAAGCTTTAAACAAATATTTTAAACTGTGAATAAATCCACCCACCCCTGTTTAAATTTAATTGCATTTTCCATAATCCCTGACCAACAGGTGCATATTGGTGGCAGGGAATTAAATCTTTAACAAAACTCAAATTGAGGTAGCGTGGAAGACTGGATTTTTGTCATTCAGCAGTGCGCTTTGTGTGTGTCACTTTCGTCGGAGGGCTCTCCTTGAGGAGAGAGCCTCCATATGCGTTTCTTATGAAACCTGCCCCCGCTTTCATCAAGGTGGATGCAGTGGCTGTGTTCAGGGAATCGCACTGTGGGATTTGATGAGGACGGCGATCCCTATCCTCATCCTTTTCCCACGAGATTGAGCGAAGGTACGTACAAGCATATCATTACGAGCAGCTGGGGAGCGGAGCTCGAGCTGTCAGTCCTCGAGGGGGCTGATAGCTTTTCTGTCTAAGAAAATGCTCCGCCCCCGCCGGACATGCTCCAAGGAGTGTGTCTGTGCATGCAAGCTTGCGGTTCTCTCCCACTGCTGCTGAGGGACAGCGGCGTTTGAGATTGCGATTCTTGCATCTGGATCAGGGACGGGTTGGTGACGGGCTCAAACCCTATCTCCACCTTGCATTACCTAGATCTAGCGCTCTATCACTCAAGGTTTGGAAGCCCGTGTGCGGTTCTTCCCCTCTTCTGTGAGAGCTATCTGCTGCTATGATGCATTTCTTCCTGAGGGGAGAAAAGGCTTGTGCATAGTACCAGCGCGCGTTGCAGAGGCCACCAATGGCCATTTGGTTCTGAGGAGCTAAATAGCTGGAAATTTCACTCCATTTGGTTCTGAGGAATTAAGTGGTTGGATTTTTCACTGCATTTGGTTCTGAGGAAATGAATGCAGAGCTGTTTTGTTCTGAGGAACTGATAGCTGGATTTCTCATTCCATTTGTTCTGAAGAATTAAGTGGTTGGGTTTTCCACTGCACTTAGTTCTGAGGAACTGAATGCAGAGCTGTTTGGTTCTGAGGAACTGAATAGCTGGATTTCTCATTCCATTTGGTTTTGAGGAATTAAATGGTTGGATGAATTAAATGGTGGTCACTGTATTTAGTTCTGAGAAACTGAATGATTGGAGTTTTTCCACTGCATTTCGTTCTGTGGTGCAGTGGTAGAGTTCTTGCCTCCCGTGTGATAGACCCGGGTTCGATTCACCGCCAGTGCAGGGCAGTACTTGCTTGTTAGGTTTCTTCTCAAAGCCCCACACTGTCGCAGAGGCGGAGCTGTGGTTACATTTTCAGTAGCATTGCAATGGGTTTATAGACGCTTTCAAGCTATCTATCACCCAGTGTGGCTATGCTTTGCAAGTGCTCTCTCAAATCCGGTGCCCTCAGGAGACCACCTCACTACTCAGGGGGGACAGGTCGCAGCTTCACCCGAGGGTGGGCTGCGTCAGGTTCTGCATGTTCCTCCAATAACACCAGAGGCCAGCCTCGAGAGGCTGGTTCCCTTAGTAGACTATTTGGCAGCGTGGAAACTACTGCCAAATGTGTCTCAATGGGTCCTGCGTACTGTACAAGGAGGATACATTGTGAATTCAGAGCAGGCTCTGGTGGTGTAACGAGAAGTTGAAACTCTTCTGAGGAAGGAGACCATTGAGGTGGTCCCTCCTCACGATAAAGAGTGCAGGTTCTACAGTCGCTACATCATAGTACCAAAGAAGGATGGAGGGCTGAGGCCCAGTTTAGATCTCAAAATTTTGAACCGCTCAGTGGTGGAACTGAAGTTCAGAATGCTTACTATAGACCATCCTCCGGTCCAGAGCTCGATCCACGAGGAAACTGAGAAACCCGCGAGGGGGTTACAGTCCTAAGGTACCTACGGTCACACCACAGCCAGTAGTACTACACGTCTTCAACCCTCGCTGATGGCGTTCCCAAAGCGTCTTATCGACGTCTCGTTCCTTCAAGGAACTAGGGTTATATTCATAACCTTGAGACGTTATTATGACTCTTGAATAACTGACACAACTCTTATTTTGCCCCACCTCTAAACATATGATTCGACTATCCGTTGACTATTGGCAAGATTAAAAATTCTGATTTGACTCAGAAAATCCTTAGTCGGGGCCCCCCTACACAATATGTATAAATACATTTAGACCACCTAACTTAATGATTGCTATCAGGAAGTGAAGAGACTTTCAACCAGCATAACAGAAACAAAGAAGTTTCTGAAGACAATTGCAATCACCTTTAACTAATAATTTTTAATGATATTAATGAACTTATTTTTGGACAAAACAATCATTGTGGAATTTTTTTGCAAAGTAATTCTAGTGAAAGTAAAGTAGAGCTTGAAGCAGGCACATGTGAGATAACCTTGATTCAAACTCACGTCACAGTGTATGTCAGTGCACCAACTGCTAGGCTACTGCCGTAAACAAAATGTATTGATTAAAAAAATTAAATAAAAGTAGGAACACTTCATTTTCTTATTCATGTAGATGCAAAGCTAGATTTTCAAAATAATTGCTTTAGTCTTCAGTGTCACATGATTTTTTTTATTATTTATTAATTTGTGTGTGTGTGTGTGTATATATATAGTGTATATAGCGCGTAAAGTAATACATTACAGTAATAAATTACTTTTTGCTGTAACACAGTACTGTAAGGCATTACTAATCAGGTTTCAGTAATACTTTACTCGGTACATGTTCAGTAATGCTTGCGTTACAACACACTTTTAGCTGAAAATATTATTGTTCAAAAACGCTGAGGGCGTTCCCATTGCGTCTCGTCGACGCAGCTCGAGTTCCTGAAAAGGAACAAAATTTTTCTTTGTGACACCGTCTCGAACTTTATAATATTTTCCTTGGACACATTCATGGTAATTAGGCTGCTTTTGCTGATGCTGTGACAAGCTTTAGTCTATTGCGTGTATTTGAATGCAGAACTCTTCAGCTGCGCTGACGGCATGCTCTCTGCAGTAATTGTGGTGAAAGCTAACTCAAAAGTGATAGGAGTCATGTAACACATTACAATTTTGAATCAGTAATATTGTAATGTAAGTAATTACTTTTAAATTACAGAATCAAGTAATATTTCATGTATTACAGTTTGGAAGTAACTTGCATAACACTGGTCAGTGCTGACAATAAATGTCCATGTGTTTTTAACAAAATTCTAATTGGTTGCCATAATAAGGCCAGGATTAGACTCATGCTAGGAGAAGAAAAACAATTTTCCTATAATAATCCAGTTTTTGGCCCCCAAATATACCATGAAGACCTAGAATTTGGATCTTTCCTGTTAATATTCGGTCACACACGGCACATAAACTTACCGAACCAACACACTGGTCCTCTACATCCACAAACATGGAGTCTGCCACCACTTCCGCTTTGTGTTGCCATGGCAAAATGTAGTAGGCAACAAAGCGAAATGCAGGTAGCATTTCTGAGGTAATCAGCAGAGGAATGTTTATGATGACCAGGTCTTTGACATTCATCCTATCAGCGTGAATTATGTTTCCTTTACTTATCACCTACAGAAACAATCATCAGTATATTTAATACAGAGATTCCAGACATTCTCATAATCTCAAAAACTTTTCCAAGTCATAAACTCACAGCATACGTCAGTTGCTCTACAAGTTGTCTTCGTTCTGGTGGGATAGATTTGATGTGAGCTTTGATGTTGAGTGTGTCGCCCACAACCACTAGACTGCTGCCCATCGAGATGTGCAGGTAGTTCCTGTAGTCATTAAATGAGGCATATGGCTCCACACGCATCTCTTGAACTGCCTGCTGTTCTCGTTTTAATGAACGATCTGCTGTCTCCACCTTTATAAGAATACAGTATACTCAAATCTAAGAACATTCAGCAGACAGGTACACAATTTTCTACTGTTTTTGTATGTGATTCACAGATACCTTCAATATTTGTGAATCACCATATGAGCTGTTCTTTTCAGGCATGTTGATGGAGACTTTGATGGTGCCTCTATGAATGGTGATTGTGTTTTCAAGAAAGCTGATATTAACAGGAATATTATGGAGTGGAGATCCACTGTGGTCACTCAAAGTAACCTAAAAAGTAAAATAAATTCACTAATATCAACAATCGCGGCATTGGGTCAGATTATTAGTTGTATAGTTTACCCAAAAATTAACATTGTGTTTACAAAAACAAAAATAAAAACCTTGCAAAGTGTCAAAATATCACAAGGTGCACCCATCTGGCCATAACTACTTTGTTTTTGTGTTAAAACCTAGTTGCCTCAACTAGCAGTGTTCTTGAAGACCCATGGAAACATCAAGCATATTTGTAACTTAAACAAAAATCTTTGAAAAAAAAAAAAATAACGGCTGGTATGTTGTCACGCCGTCCATGTCTCCTGATCCCAGGTCAGACACAATACTGCCAATCGTGATGAGTATAGAACATTGGAACAATATATAGACTTGGCCATTCGCACGGACCACATCATTCGTTCTCGTAAACCTCGACGGGCCGTAACCATGTTCCAGTCTAAACCTAACTCATCTACTGTGGAGCCCATGCAAATCGACGCTACTCACATCTCCTCTGAGAAGCGTGACAGACGGCTGCAGAACAACCTGTGCCTTTACTTTGGAGCTGCGGGACACATTCGGATCAACTGCCCTATTCCTTCTCCTCAAGCTAGATCCTATGGGGTGAGTGCCACGTCTATGTCATCCGCTTTGAGAGTAGATGTTTGTCTAAGTCATAATGATTTTAAAATAGCCACTCTGGCCCTCATTGACTCCGGAGCGGCCGGAAACTTCATTGTTGAGAACTTCATGTCTAAACACAATCTCCCTTTGATTTCATGTACCCCAACGGTGGCCGTCATAGCCCTCGACCAACGACCAATAGGATCTGGAAAAATCACAGCAAAAACACAAGAACTTACCCTGAGCTTCACGACCCATCCATTTCCTGGAAGCAACACCACATCACTCATTGGTCGTCCTACTGTCACTCAACCTGTCTGCATAAAACCTATCAGACCATTCACCAAGTCCAGAGCGCCACCGGGGACTCCATCAATGTTTCCATTCTGCCAGCACCTTATCACGACCTCGAGGTTGCCTTCAGCAAGGAAAAGGCCACTCAGCTCCCACCTCATCGACCTACTGATTGCGCCATTGAGCTGTGGCCAGGAACTACTCCACCTAGAGGCCGAATCTTCCCACTATCCCAACCTGAGACCGAGAGCATGTTACAATACATCAAAGAGGAACTAGCCAAAGGCTTCATTCAGCCATCCACCTCACCTACCTCGGCGGGCTTCTTCTTCATCAAGAAAAAGGATGGGACATTAAGGCCATGTATCGGCTGTAGAGCCCTCAATGCCATTTCAGTGAAATACCGCTACCCTCTACCTCTGGTTCCCTCCGCCCTGGAACAGCTCAGGTCAGCCCGCTTCTTCATTAAATTGGACCTCCGCAGTGCCTATAATCTGGTCCGAATCGGGGAAGGTTACAAGTGGAAAATGGCCTTCTCAACCACAAACGGACACTACGAGTACCTGGTCATGCCCTTTCGGCCTATCCAATAGTCTTCCAATCTCTGGTCAACGAAATTTTTCGCAATATGCTGAATAAATTTGTAATCATCTACATCGACAACATTCTGGTCTATTCAGAGGATTATGAATCCCATGTAAGTCATGTCAGAGCCGTCCTACAGAAACTCATTGACCATCAACTATACGCAAAGATTTCCAAACGGGAATTTCATCAAACGAAGGGATGTTTCCTGGGTTATGTCATCAGAGCCGGCATTGGTGCCGTCCTGTCCCAACACCAGGGGGACCCTCTTAAGCTCTATCCATGCGCCTTTTACTTTTGCAAATTGAACCAGGCTAAGAGGAACTATGATAGGCGATCGAGAACTTCTGGCCTTGAAAGCAGCACTAGAAGAATGGCGACACTGGCTTTCTAGTCTTCACTGACCATCGGAACTTAGAATACCTTCGATCCGCCAAGCGACTGAACGCCCGGCAAGCAAGATGGTCTCTCTTCTTTTCTAGATTTCAGTTCCAGATCACATGCCGGCCAGGTTCAAAGAATGTCAAAGCGGATGCCCTCTCACGCCAGTTTGACTCCATCACCCAGGTGAATAAGCCAGAAAACATCATTCCACCATCTGTCATTCTAGCACCTGTACAATGGGACGTCATCAGAGAAATCCGAGATGCTCAAGCTACAGATCCCACTCCACCTGAATGCCCACCTTCCAAGTTGTACGTGCCAGAACCCTTACGCCATCGCATCATTCACTTCATCCACGACAATCCTTGTGCCAGTCATCCTGGTATTCTGGCTACTAGCAAACTTATTTCCAACCAGTTCTGGTGGTCTACTCTCTCCCAAGACGTATCTACCTTTGTCAAAGCTTGTGTCGAATGCCAAACATCTAAGTCATCCAGACAGAAACCTGCCGGGCTATTCCAACCCCTACCAATACCACATGGACCCTGGTCACATCTGGCTGTTGAGTTTGTTACCGATCTACCACCCTCCAATCACACACCACAGTATTGTCCGTTATTGATTGGTTTTCCAAAGCCTGTCATCTGGTTCCCTTTCCTAAACTACCCACAGCCTGGGAAACCGCCCAAGTCTTGATGGACCAGGTCTTCCGCTTCTACCTTCTTCCTGAGGACATAGTGTCAGATAGAGGGCCCCAATTCACCTCAAGAGTCTGGAAAGCTTTCTGCAACCAACTCAATATAAACGTGAGCCTTACCTCGGGGTACCATCCAGAGTCCAACGGGCAAGTAGAACAGCTCAACCAAGAGTTCATCAGATTTCTTCACACCTACTGCAGTAAAAACCAGAATGACTGGAGCCAGTTTCTCATGTGGGCAGAGTACGCCCAGAACTCCCTCAGGAAACCATCCACCAACATGACACCTTTCCAATGTGTTCTAGGATACCGACTTCTAGTATTTGTTTTTTTTTCTTTTCAGTGTAAAAGACACTAATATATCTCTGTTGATTTTGGTCACACAAGTAAGTATTATATACCATTCGAATCTGTTAAATGTCTACTTTTTTGAGAGTGAATTGAGAGTTCACTCTCAGTAACAACAAAAGTGTGTGCTTTTGCAAAATAAGGAAAATAAAAAGTGTGCGCGATTTTTCTTTGTTCTCTCCGGGAACAGTTTTTAAAAAGCTGTTACAAAAATGAACCATAACTCCGCGGAAACATGACACATAAGATATGAGAAACATATCTATAGAAAGCTTGAAGTGTCTGCTTTTAAATGCAATAAGTGCACATTGAAAACAAATATTCTTTGTTAAAGTAATGAGTAAGCATCAGATGTTCATCTGCACTGATATTCTCTGGTAAAACAAACTCCCTCAATACTGATGGTGGTTATTTTTTTTTCTTGAATTCATGGAAAGCAGCAGCAAACTGTAATAGAAGGGTAAAAAGGGTAATAGATAACTGGTGACAATTTTGTATTTAAATATTGTGCATGATTTTTGGAGCTATATATTAATTGTTATCTTTATAGTTGTTGTCCTTGGTGTGAACAGGTCTTTACTCCCCAAATTTGTTTACTTGAATCTTATTTTTCTTAATAATAAAAATGAATGGTCATTCTGCCTAACATCACATGTGTAACAATCAGGGTCTCAGCAGACGCGATAGTAGTCTCGATCCCGCTTCTCAGTGGACGAAGGCAAGGTAGACTCGAAGTAGATGCAAAAACATTTAATGAAAGGACAAAACAAAGCAGAACGAAAGTGCAGGGATCAATGCGGACAAATCAAGCGGAGCAGACACACACAAGGTCGTAACGTTAATGCAAGATAAACAGACGGACTAGAGTAAGTAAGAGTAAGAGTAGTCTTTATTAATCCCGAAGGAAATTGTTTCTCCAGTGGCTACATATTTCTACAGATACAATGACATAAGAAGATAAACAGAATAAAAATACAGGGGACAGAGGTGGCGTGAGCAAAAGTAAATAGTGCAGGGGTGAGGTGGGCGGGTGCTCTGGAGGTGGCCCGGGAAACAGTCATAACAGCCCCCAGAGCATAACGCACTCACGTGGGTGAGACGGGTCCGGGCCTTTGGCTGGCCACAGCTGATCAGAGCCTTTGGCTGGCCACGGTTGGTCAGGGTCCTGGGCTGACCACAGCTGTTCGTGAGTGTGGCCCGTAGAAGCCCGTAGACGTGTGCATTTGTGAAGGTGAAAACAGTCTCGTGCTCGTGTGATGTGGTGGCAACGGGATCCGGCTAAAATCCCCCTCGTAATTTAAACGTGGCCAGTGTTAAAAACAAAGCTTTCCTCCACGGCAATCCAGCGATCTCCGGAATTTCGGAATCCTGCAGAAATGCAGCACCGTCCTTGAAAAGCTGGATGATTTCAACATCACCATACGAAGACTGCTCGGTGAGAGTGAAAAACTCCTGAATGTAGTTCTCAAAGGAGGGTCCCAGGCGGATAAACTCTACGATCTGGGACATGAATGCCATCTCTCATTTGATCTTGCGTTGTGTAAGGTTCGGGGTCTCAGCAGACACAATAGTAGTCGCGATCTCGCTTCTCAGCAGACAATGCAAGGTAGACTCGAAGTACGAACCTGATTTATCTCAAGTGCTCTGTGTACCCCTTAGTACACACGATCTAGACTAAATGACTAGCAATATGGGTCCAATACGTTAGAAGCTGTTGCCCCCATCAAATTGAAAAAGGTTAGAGTAAAACGTATTGTGCCGTGGTACAACAGTAATACCCACTCTCTCAAGTAATAAACTTGTAATCTTGAGCGCAAATGGAGAAAAACTAATTTGGACGTTTTAAGAACTGCATGGAAAAATAGTATGTCCAGATATAGACAGGTTTTAAAAGCTGCTAGGGCCGAGCATATCCACAAAACTCATAGAAAAATAACCAAAACATTCCAAAGTTTTTATTTAGCACAGTGGCTAGATTAACAAATAACCAGACGCCCCCCAATCTAAATATTCCTTCACAGTTTAATTGTAATGACTTTATGAAATTCTTCACTGATAAAATAGATAACATCAGAAATATAATCACCAATATAGATTCTATGGCATCTAATATGTCAACTACTTTTGTCACACCGAAAGAAAAACTGCAGTACTTAAATATTGTTTCCTGAAACGCATTTCGGGAGGAGGGGTGAGTAGGCAGTCATTTACGATCTCCGCCTCCCTAATCTTCTTAATCATCCTTTTATCCTATCAGATCTCAAGCCAGGCCTTATAAATAGTATCATAGAGTCCCTTCCATCCTCAGCTCGTTCTAAATATCGGGTCATGGCGACCCTCAGCTCCTACTAGAGACCACAAGACCTACCAACAACAACAAACGCGCTCTCCCCGGCGCTCTAGTTATCGATCTCCGCCATCACAGCTTCAAACAAAGCCTCTCCAACCTCCTCCGGGCTAGCTTGTTAGCCCAGCTGCTAAGCTATGGATCATGCCTAAAATCTATCAACCCCACATAAGCCACCACAGAGCACTCAACCCTTCTTTGCGCTTCGCTTCTGGATAATCGCTACAGAGCAAATCAGATATTTGCATGAAGTTCCTAGCCTAAATCACCCTTCTCCCAACCGACAAGCAGCCAAAGCTCCAGCTGAGCTCACGGCCTTTTTTTTGTTGCCTCGAGCAAATGCAGATCAACATCTATCTGAGATTCAGTGCACAAGATTCGTTTAACCCAGCCACGCAAACAAGGCAAAAAGGAAGAATAATATCTTCTGCTCCCGCGATTCGCTACTTCGCAATTCCAAAATAAAAGTATGTTTACTTTAAAATTTTTATTAAATCCCTTTTCTATAAATTTTATAAAAGAGTATCCTTTATCAGCTGAATCTTTCCTTTTTCGCATTTGAACAAGGAGCAGATCAACATCTATCTGAGATTCAGCGAAAAAGATTCGTCTATCCCCGCCACACAAACAAATAATAATGAAATAAATAATCCAACAAGGAAGAACGATCTCTTCTCCTCACGCGATTCGCTACTTGGCCATTCCAAAAGAAAAGAATGTTTACTTTTATATTTATCAAATCCATGTCTATAAATTTCATTAAAAAAAAAGAAAAACATGATCTCCTCCTAAAAAGCTTTTGGCTTCAAGCCCCACGTTCCTGTATAAAATGGACCTACCTTTCCCTTTTCCATTTCATGTCGCAAGACACAACGCACCTTCCATTATATCTGCTAATTATTTTCAGTCTCCCCCCAACCTTCCTCCAAAGTTAATCAGGATTATTGATATAAATTAAGATATATATAAAATTATTAGGACCATCACCGAGAACTTAGAATGCTTTAAGCGGGCATTTCCAAAATAATTAAAACTAAATTTCCCAGAAGACGCTAAGCACCAACCTCGCATTTTCCCTTGTATTTGTCTCTCCCCTGCTAAATACGCAATCCGCATTTCTCATTAAACCTGCAATCGCTGAGGGCTTACAGATCTAAAATCACTCCTTCGAGTTCTTACAACAGCAGCATTGCCGCTCGCATAGTCTTCAGGTCGATCTGACTCACACGCTACCCCGTTCCCAAATATTGCAACCAAAGCTGAACTATCACGATTACAAAATCCCTTCTCTCGTCCTTCAAGCCTCCCAAGTCTCTCCCTAGTACGTCCTCTATCCAGACTTCAACGAGGGAAGACGTTTCAACAAGGGAAGACGTATTCGCTCCATTTTCCGTTTCACTTACCATTACCGTGGCGTCGCACTCACCAAACACATTTGTTTCATAAAAGACAGTATAAACCAGGGAAAGTATCTCCCATGCCTAACTGAATTTTCTCTGTATCACAACCCTAACCCTTCTGATTATCTTTTCCAAATGCAAAGCTCGCGTCTCATCTAGAAGCCTGCAGCTCCTCTCTTTTCCCAGCCTTATATTCACCCTAACCTCCAGTCAGCCAAGACAGATCCCTACTTTCTCTTTTAGACAAATGCACCAATTTTCCTAGATTCCAAACCTTTAAATGAAGACGCAATCGAAATAACTTATTATACAGCATTGTTTACTTGGTATCCCCACCTACTATCTCTTCGAGTCAACCCTATTACTACAA